>PVJC01008794.1:9284-47547 GCA_004026665.1 Murina feae | reverse complement strand
TCTGTTAAAAATTCACGTTTTTATCAAATGCTGAAAGATTTTGACGCAGTGTGTTTGAATGGGCCCATGAATTTACATATTTATCAAGTATTCCAGTTAATGGCACCACAGCTGGCATGAGAACCACTGTTTGGAAAGTGCTGCATCGTGTCTTGTTCCTGCTTTAATACTTCTTCTAGATGCCTTTCTTCAGGCTTCTCTCCAAACATTATCATCTAACTGCTTCCCAAGAACCAAATCTTCTTATATAATACTAGAGGCCCAGTGCACGAAATTCATGCACTGAGGGGTAAAAGGGGGAGTCCCTCAGCCCAGCCTGCTCCCTCTCACAGTCCGAGACCCCTCAGTGGATGTCCTACTGATGGTGCCAGTCTGGCAGGTGTCGTGTGTGTGTGTGTGTGTGTGTGTGTGTGTGTCTCCTCACTGGGGGCCTGCCCCGAGCCTGATCTGAGGCTCAGAGCAGTCGTCCTGTGTGTGTGTGTCTATCTGTTCGGGGCCTGCTCCCAGACACACCATGGAGGCTTGGAGCAAGCACCCCTCAGTGTTGATCTCTCAGGCTCCTGACCTTGCCTGCATGTTGTTCTCTCCCTAGAGCTGTGGCCAGGGTTGGGTGCTGCCTGCCTGCCAAGTTTGCCTGCTTCCCGATCTTGCTCCAGTGACTGGGAAGTAGGCAAATCCCGCCTGATGCTGCCTTTCAGCCCGCCACCCTTTCCTGCTCCAGCCCTGCTCACGCGATTGCCAGTTGCTGAGGCAATGCCTGCTGGGCTCATGTTGCCAGGGTCACACCACCAGCATACTGCCCTGCCACTATGGGCAACGCCATATTTGTCTCAGAGTGATGGTTAATTTGCATATTACTTTTTTATTAAATAGGACTTAGGGGCCTGGTGCACAAAATTTGTGCACTGAGAGGGGATTTCTCAGTCCAGCCAGCAGCCTCTCACATATTGGGAGCCCTCAGGTGGTGTCCTATTGATAGCTTAGGTGCCTCCCTGCTCCCCTTGGAGAGGGGGCCTATGCCACAGTCTGGTCTTCCTTTGTGGGAGGTGACCAGGCTAATAAGGAGAAGCCACCAGCCCCATCACCCTGCTGCTGCAGCCACTACCAGTCACCACAGCCACCAAGGTGTTTTCAACAACATGGACTCCAGTACTTCACCTTGATAAAATGAAAACTTTCTTTAGGCATTTTCAAGATGTCTTTCATAGGATATCACATTTCTCCCTTTCTTTTTTTTTTATCCTCATCTGAGGATATGTTTCCATTGATTTTTAGAGAATGTGGAAGAGAAGGGAAAAACAGAGAAAAACAACAAAGTGAGAGGAACACTTTGATTGGTTGCCTCCTGCATATGCCCTGTCCTGGGCCAGGGAGGAGCCTGCAACCTAGGTACATATCCTTGGTCAGAATTGAACCCAGACCCTGCAGTCAGCAGGCTGAGGCATTATGCGCTAAGCCAAACCGGCTAGGGCAGGATATGACATTTCTTAGCCCTCCAACAGTGGACCTACATTTTCTTTCCTTTAGGAGTGTGATGGAAAAACCCTAGATTGCCTTTAGGGATTCTTATTACCCAAGTTACTAAGAATATTACCAGTGTCATACAGGGAGCTTAGCCAATGAGCAGTAAGAAAAGGTGTTTCCTCTGTAGTTCACTCCTATCACCGGCTCCACCCCTATTCTTCCAATCCCAGCTCCAACCCTGCCTAGGCCTATAACCTCTGGCTGAGGATGCAGGCCTAGGCAGGTGACCCTCAAGCCCCTCTGATCACCAGCTTCCCAGAGCCCAGGTCTATGCAATTACTGGCTCTGATCCTGCCCCTGCCATTGCTGGCTCTGGTCTTTTCCCACTGGCAGCCTCTGGCCAAGGCTACAGGCCTGGGCAGAAGACCCACAGGCCCCTACCATTGCCAGCTCCACCCTTGAGTCTCTGGCCAAGGCTGCAGGGCTGGGCAGGGGACCCCCAGACCCCTGCTTTGCCGGCTCCACCAGTGCCCAGACCCCTGCATCACTGGCTCTGCGGAGCCCAGGCCCCTGCAATCTCCAGCCTTACTCCTGCCCAGGCCTGAGGCCTCTGACCCAGGCCTTATGCCTGGGTAGATCACCCTCATACCCCTCTGATCACTGGCTCTGCCCTTGCCCATGCCTGAGGCCTCTGGTGAAGGCCTGTGTACTGGCAGGAGACCCCCAACCCCCTCTGATTGCCTGTTCTGCCCCTTGGGCCCGCCGCCTACCCTGCCCCCTGCCTGGCTAACAGGCCTGACCACTTTAGTAGCAGGGCTGAGCCACACTGAGCCGCCGCCATCTTGTGGCTATGGGAGTGGCCATCTTTGTGACAGAGTGATGCCTAATTTGCATATTGCTCTTTTATTAGATAGGATGTGGCTATGGGTGCCACCATCTTGTGGCTATGGGGGCGACCATCTTCATGACAGAGTGATGTCTAATTTGCATATTACTCTTTTATTACATAGGATTAGGTGAAAGTACAAAATTATCTCTCTGCTTCTTCTCTATCTAATCACCTATCAATCATATATTTAATCCCCCAAAGAAGTAGTACTGGAATATACTTGATTTAAATTGAAGTTACTCATTCAAGTGAAGGGCTTTGTATTTCAAAAACTGTTGCTCTCCAAAAACAAATAAAAATTAATTTATTATCATAGTTTTTAGATATTTCTCTTAAAGACACAGGGGAATTTATTATAAAAATCCTTTTAAAGAATTATATATTTGAAGTCTTCACTGTAAATGGTAAATTCACAAACAAATACACACAAAATCCTTGACATTACAATTTATAAAGTTTCATGACTTTGTACTTATCCTCAGGAAATAACTTTGATGTCTTTTGCAAATAGTGCCTTAGGATATGATGGCAAGGTAGTAGAATTAACTCAAGTTTCAACCTAAGAAGCAGAATATTTTAATTTTATTAGCAGGTAAATCTTCAGTTTTCTAAATATGGCAGGATATGTAATTTCATTTACAAGATTGCAGTCAAGGTTAATGAGGAAGCATGATTCTATAATCTATGTTTATATTCTTTAATTTTCCCTTTTAAGCTCTTTATGTCTTACTCTTCAAGGTATATGCTAGTATGCCTAATTGTTCTATTTTATTAGAACCCAAATATGCCATAAATAAACATGTCATACAAGAAGGAGAATTGTTTATTCTTATCTCTGAATCACTCAAATTCCTTCTGTGACAGGCAGCATTGTCAAGCCAAATGAATGTTGGGAGTTAGCATGAATTCATCAGACAAACACATGTAAGGGCAGATATTATAAACTAGTACTATATTAACATTTTGGTTATTAAGCCTGCTTAATTAAATTTAGCCCTAATCAGTTTGGCTCAGTGGATAGAGCATTAGCCTGCGAACTGAAGGGTCAAGGGCATGTACCTTGGTTGCGGGCACATTACCAGTAGGGGGTGTGTAGGAGGCAGCTGAGCGATGTTTCCCTCTCATTGATGTTAATAACTTTCTATCCTTCTCCCTTCCTCTCTGTAAACAATCAATAAAATATATTTTTTAAAAAGTTAATTGTATTCCCCCCACATTATAGCAATTACACACTAACCACATTGTGTTTCTTGTCTATCCTACAAAATAAAGCTTCATTCCAGGGCAAGTCAACAGCTTAGACTCTCAGACATCTTTAAGGTAAGTTAGATAAGCTCTCATTACCAAAGGAAGAAAAAAAGAAAATCAGTATGCTAATTTGATAGTGCTAGACTAAGGGCTGATAGAAGATATTAAGAAGCTTTCTATAAACCAGTATTAATTAGATAATTACCATGGAAGTGCTGTTCTCTGTCAGTTTAGTAGTTATCCTATATAATAAAAGGGTAATATGCAAATTGACCCTAACAGCAGAACCACTGGGAATGACTGGTCACTATGACACACACTGTCCACCAGGGGGCAGATGCTCAATGCAGGAGCTGCCCCTGGTGGTCAGTGCACTCCCACAGGGGGACCTTTGCTCAGCCACAAGCCAGGCTGCCAGCTGCCAGTACAGCAGTGGTGGGAGGAGCCTCTCTTGCCTTCTCAACAGAGCTAAGGACAACTTCGGCCTGCTCCCTGCTGGCAAGTGGACATCACCTGAGAACCCCCGGGCTGCCAAAGGGATGTCTGCCTGCCAGCTTAGGCCCGATTGCCCGGGGAGCGAGCCTAAGCCAGCAGGTGGACATCTCCAGAGGGGTCCCAGATTGGTAGAGGGCATAGGCTGGGCTGAGGTACCCCTTCTTGAGTGCACAAATTTTTGTGCACCAGGCCTCTAGTTTCTCTATAAAGAGAATAAACATACGTAGGAATAGTCAAGTCAAATCAGTCAAATAAGAAGTGTAGATTCAATGATTGGGCAACAAGTATCTGAAATTGAAAATTAGGTGTTTTGCATTTCATTAGGGCCTAGGTCAGGTGATTACATGTGCTCTTAATGTAGCAGACACTGTACTTTGGAGAAATGCAAAGATAATTCGTACATGCAATGCAATACAAGATGGACACTGAAACATACAATAAGTCATGTGTTGTGATTTTAGAGGAGGGAAAGAACTATCTTCTTGCTGGGGATTGAAGATGGCACATTGAAGGAGGTAGCCATTAACTGGAAAAGTTAGTTCAGAGATCCGATACAAAAATCTGAAGAAATGATCTGATTGAATTTGACTGAAGTCAAAATTTCACATTAAGAAGTACTAATATGAAAAGGGTGGGTGGGGCAGTTGGAGGGAAGCCATGAAATGCCAACTAGAGACTAAATTTTTTGTAGAGACTGGATGTTTGAATATTGAAGGGGGGATGATCCTGAGCTAACATCTTTCACCTTGCATGTTGTGCCCTTTAACATCTTTTCAAGTCTTTGAGGATCAATCACAATTTCTCAATGAACATGGTCAAAACAAACCCACCATGTGTGTATGAATCAGCCTTTCAGAAGTCTGTAGTCTGGATAATAAATTTAGGAAAGAGATATGCTTGGAGAGTAGCAGGTGGTGGCAGCTATATCCTTAACCAGTATTCCCTGGTCTGTGTGGGAAAAAGTGAAGTTCTTTATGTACAGTCAAGACTAAAGTGTTCTACAGCCTATTTGATGACTGTGATTGGACTATGACTCTGTGAGCCTGTGTAATTATGCTAACTTTGAGTATAGCAGTTCTTGGCTTTAATACGAGGAGCTATTTCTTCAATGGAATAATAGTTGTCACTTTCATTTCCTTAAAAAAAAAACAAAACCCTGCTAATTACTATTCTGAATAGGGTATGAGCACAATCATTTCAGTATTTATTTCCTTATCATTCAGGTTGTTTTATGTACCAGAAATATTTCAACTGTGTGCAATGCAAATATTGCTGTTTCTCAACACATTAGGTCATAAATGAAACATACTGGCTATTTACAAGGTGCCCTGGTTGCTTACAGTTCCATTTGTGGGAAAATGTAAGCCTTCGAACTCTGTGACAACTCTATTGATTTATTCATGAAGCACTTTAGTTTGAGTGTGGGAATTTACAGACACACCCACCAGGATTTTAGGATCTCCTTTCATTGTATGTCAACCACTTCAGTGTAGGATATAAGTTGGCATAATGAGTCTTAGCCTGAGGGGGAAGCATAACTTACCAAATATAGAGAAAGATAAATTTGGCTGTTCAAGTGTTACCAGAGTGTGGTGCGATTAATATTAATGCTTCTCTATCCCATTTGGATGTTTAATTATCGACGCATCTCTAGGGAAAATAAAGTTAAAGTATTCTTTATTTTTATTTTTTAAAATATATTTTATTGATTTTTTACAGAGGGGAAGGGAGAGGGATAGAAGGGTATGAGGGTACCCTACCCCGTCCGCAGGCCAGTGCTCTATCCATTGAGCCACACCGATTAAGGCAAGTTAAAGGATTTTAATGGAGATATGTTTCATATTTTTCTTTCAGAGACATTTCTAAAGAAAAAGATACTGTGATCCTTAAAAAAAAGAATGAAACACCATTGATTTTATAAATAAAAATTAAAATATTTTTATTTCAGAAAAATATTTAGGAGTGATTTCCGGTTAAGTAGTAGATATTAGAAATGATCTGTGGACTATAAAATCAAACCTCTATTGTCTAAATGTACTGTAATCTGCTTTAGACCAGGGTTTTTTAATGTCAGCAGTATTGACATTTGGGGTCAGAAAACTCTGTTGTTGGGCAGCTGTCCTGTGCATTTAGCAATCTCTTCGGCCTCCACCCACTAGATACCTGCAGCCCACCTCAGGTTGTGAAAGCCAAAAGTATTTCCAGACAGTGTCGAATGCCCCATGTTTAAGAACCAGCATACATGCCAGTAAATTGGTTATCCATGGCTGTTCGTAACAAAGTAACCCCCCAATTAGCAAATTAAAACAACACATGTTTATCTCAAAATTTCTGTGTTTAAAACTTTATATATGGCATCAATAGGTCCCACTCTCCTTAAGATTGCAATAGAGTTTTCAGCAAGAACTGGAGTGTCATTTGAATGTCCAACTAAGAAATTTCCTGTTTCTGAGCTCATTGGAACAGTTCCTGTGGGGCTGTTCCTGGAGAGATGGAGGGGCTGTCAGCTGGGCCCCACACCCCACATGGACCTCTTCCACACTGCAGCTTTCTTCACCGAATTGTGAAAGCTGAGACAGCAACACTGAGAATTCGCTAGCAAGACAGAATCAATCTTTTGTCTTGTGTCCATTGGTTATGCTTATATGCTTGTATACAAGTCCTTCAGTTTATCTCACAAGACATGGGGGAGGGGGTGGTGAGAGCATGTGCCAGCGGTTAGGGGAGGCCAGTGGAAGGCTGATGGGGAAAAAGGGAGACATATGTACTACTATTTGTAATACTTTAAACAGTACAATAAAAAGTCAATCTTTTGTAATGTAATCACAGAAGTGACATCCCTTGATGTTGTTATAGTCTATTAAGAATCAAGTTAGTAAAGGGGATGGGACTGCATAAGGCCATGAATACTATCAAGTGGGAAATATTTGGACTCATCTTAGAATCTGCTTACTACAATCAAGTTGATAAAACCTGACAGGTCACAAACTTTGTCAGTATTATTCATTCTCTGTCTTCTAGAACAATCACAACTCTACCCGATCCCCATCCCTACCCCATCCTAAATAATCAGTAATGTATATGATGTACAATTGGGATATAAAGACAGCCTAAAAACTAACCACCACATGAAGTTTCAGATATGTGAGATAAATCTATATGACTTGGAGTGATCCTACACAATGATTAAGAAAATACTTGTTTTGAGCCCTGGCTAGTTTGGCTCAGTGGATAGAAAGGTCCCAGATTCAGTTCTGGACACAGGCACATACCCTGGTTGTGGGCTTGATCCCCAGTAGGGGGCCGTGCAGGAGACAGCTAACCAATGATTCTCATCATTGATGTTTCTATCTCTCTCTCCCTCTTGCTTCCTCTCTGAAACCAACAAAAAATATATGTATTTTTTTAAATAAAATACTGGTTTTGAAACAGGTTCAAATTCTTACTTTCATCTATAGCAAAATGAGAATGGAAGGAACAGGTTAAGTCAAAATGGTTGCTGTTGTGTTTTTTTCATGAAGAATTAGCACTTTAAAGCACCAATTCCATTCTCCTTTCCCTTTCATCTAACAGAAGAGGAAAATTAGCCAGTCACTTGACTTGTATGTGCAACAAAGAAGTATAGAATTATTTCAGTTAGGTTTCTTTCACTGTATTTTTCAGATTCAAACACTTTTTTTTTACCACAGCTTATAGTGAGAAACACAATTTCTATTAAGACCACACACACACACACACACACACACACACACAGGAACAGCCATTGTAAGCATTTTAGCAAATATTTTAGCAAATTCTATCTAATAAAAGAGTAATATGAAAATTAGGTGTCAATCCATCACAAAGATGGCCTCCCCCATGGCCACAAGATGGTGGCGCCCACAGCCACATCTTAACTAATAAAAGTGTAATATTAAAATTAACCGTTTCTTCAGGATGGCCTAAGCCACGCCCACCAGCCAATTAGAGTGACTATATGCAAATTAGCCTAGCCAAGATGGTGGAGGCCGCAGCTCTGGTGTGCGGCTGCTGCCTCCGCCATCTTGGGAGCCTCCGTCCTGGAAAGGCATCTGGCGCCCTGGGCCAGCCGATGCCTTCCCAGGTGGAAGCCTTCTAGAGGTGTGGGGACGAGCTGGCAGGACCCCTTGGCCCCCTCCTGAGAGGCCGATCTGGTGGCCAGCACCTGGCCAGCGCCACCCGATCGGCCTCCCAGGCGGAGAAGCCTTCCCAGAGGGCTGGGATGAGCCGACGGGACCCTGCGGAGGAGGCTGATGGGGTGGCCAGCGCCACCCAATGGGCCTCCCAGGCGGAGAAGCCTTCCTGGGGGGCGGGGACGAGCCAGCGGGACACCACAGAGGTCGATCGGGTGGCCAGCACTACCCCATCGGCCACCCAGGCGGAGAAACCTTCCAAGGGTGCGGGGACGAGCCAGCGGGACCTCACGGCCCCCTCCTGGGAGGTCGATCAGGTGGCCAGTGCCACCCAGTGGGCCTCCCAGGTGGAGAAGCCTTCCCAGGGGGCGGGGACCAGCTGGCGGGACCCTGCGGAGGAGGCCTATGGGGTGGCCAGCGCCACCTGATTGGCCTCCCAGGTGGAGAAGTCTTCCCGAGGGGCGGGGACGAGCCAGCGGGACACCGCGGAGGTCGATCGGGTGGCCAGCGCTACCCCATAGGCCACCCAGGCGGAGAAACCTTCCAAGGGTGCGGGGACAAGCCAGCGGGACCCCGCGGCCCCCTCCTGGGAGGCCGATCGGGTGGCCAGCGCCACCCAATGGGCCTCACAGGCGGAGAAGCCTGGGGGTTGGGGGAATGGGACTAGCCGGCGGACCCCGCGGCCCCCTCCTGGGAGGCCAATCAGGTGGCCAGTGTCACCCCATGGGCTTCCCAGGCGGAGAAGCCTGGGGGGTGGGGGGACGGGACTAGCCGGGATCCCTAAGGGTCCCTCCTGGGAAGCCTATGAGGTTGCCAGCGCCACCCCATCACTTCCCAGGCAGATGGCCCGGAGGGTCAGTGGGAGCTGTGGCCAGCCTGAAAACTGCCCTTAGCCCCTCACCCAGGCTTGCCACACCCCCTGGGGTGAGGGTCTCCACTGGGGAGCTTGACCAGCCTGCAAACAGACATTGGCCCCTCACCCAGGCTGGCCAGGCACACCAGCAGGTGGACATCCCCAAAGGGGTCCCAAACTGTGAGAGGGCACAGGCCGGGCTGAGGAAACACCCTCCCCACTGCCCCAGTGCACACATTTTTGTGCACCGGGCCCCTAGTCCTATCTAATAAAAAAATAATATTCAAATTAGGCATCACTCCATCAAAAAGATGGCTGCTCCCATAGCCACAAGATGGCAGTGCCTATAGCCAAAAGATGGCAGCACCAAGGCCGGCTCAGCCCTGCCATTGAAGTAGTCAGGCCTGTTAGCCAGGCAGGTGGCAGGGGAAGTGGGGGGCCTAAGGAGCAGAACAAGTGATCAGAGGGGGCTGGGGGTCTTCTACCCAGGTTAGAGGCCTTCTCCAGAAGCCTCAGGCATGGGCAAGGGTGGAGCCCGTGATCTGAGGAGGCAGGGGTTGAGCCAGTGATTGGAGGGGTATGAGGGTGCCCTACCCAGACATAAGGCTGGAGATCACAGGGACATGGGCTCCATAGAGCCAGCAATCAGAGGGGCAGGGGCAGAGCCTGAGATCGCAGGGGCCTGGGCACTGGTGGAGCCAGCAAAGCAGGGTCTGGGGGTCCCCTTCCCAGGCCTGCAGCCTTGGTCAAAGTCTCAAGGGTGTAGACAGCAATGGCAGGGGTCTGGGGGTCCCCTGCTCAGGCTGTCAGTGGGACAAGGGCAGAGTCGGCAAAGGAAGAGTCCTGAGCTCTGTGAAGCTGGCAAATGGAGGGGTTTGGGGGTCTTCTGCCCAGGCCTGCATCCTCAGCTAGAGGTTACTGGCCTGGGCAGGGGTGGAGCTGAGATTGGAGGGATAGGCGTAGAGCCGGTGATCAGAGTAAACTACAGAGGTAACACCTTTTCTTACTGCTCATTGGCTAAGCCCCCTGTATGCCACTGGTAATATTATTAGTAACTTGGGTAATAAGAATCCCTAAAAGCGATCTAGAGTTTTTCCACTACACTCCTAAAGAAAAAAAAAATGAAGGTCCACTCCTGGAGGGCTTATAAATGTCATATCCTGCCCTAGCTGGTTTGGCTCAGTGCATAATGCCTCAGCCTGCTGACTGCAGGGTTTGGGTTCAAGTATGACCAAGGACATGTACCTAGGTTGCAGTCTTCTCCCTGGCTGGGGCTCTGGTCAGGGCATATGCAGGAGGCAACCAATCAAAGTGTTCCTCTCACTTGAATGTTTTTCTCTGTTTTTCCCTTCTCTTCCACATTCTCTAAAAATCAGTGGAAACATATCCTCAGATGAGGATAAAAAAAAAAAAGAAAGAAAGGGAGAAATGTCATATCCTATGAAAGACACATCTTGAAAATGCCTAAAGAAAGTTGTCATTTTTTCAGGGTGAAGGGACTGGAGTCCATGTTGATGAAAACACCTTGGTGGCTGTGGTGACTGGCAGTGGCCACATCAGCAGGGTGATGGGGCTGGTGGCTTCCTCTGATTAGCCTGGTCACCTCCCACAAAGGGAGGCTAGATGTGGCTTAGGTCCACTCCTCAAGGGGAGCAGGAGGGGCCTAAGCCATCAGTAGGACATCCCCTGAGAGCTCCCAATATGTGAGAGGGGGCAGGCTGGGTTGAGGACCCCTCCCCCCAGTGCATGAATTTCATGCATCAGACCCCTAGTATTATATAACTATAGATTTATTCTGATTCTATTCTATTCTGTTATACTCCATTCTACCCATTCAATTTCATTTCATCTCTTCCCATCCCATCCCACTCCATTTCTTTCCATTTCATACCATTCTGTCCTATTCCATCTTATTCTATCCTATCCTATCCATCTTATCATATTTTATTTAAGTTAAGTTTAAAAGTGGTGGCCTCATTCTAGTAAGTCATTACATTTACTTTATGACCAACTAATAGATGTTTTTTGATAACCATATGCCTACTCCTAGTTGCTGGTCAGATGTTCCCATAAGTAGTCATGTTTAATAGATGAAAGTCAGTCTAGAGAGCCATAGTTTGGATTGAATCTCCCATTACATGTTTCTACTGTGAACATCTAGGCAATATAGTTTAAAAATCAAAAATCAAAATGGAAATTACCTAAATGTCCATTGATGAATGAATGGATAAAGAAAATGTGATATATGTATACACATGCAATTAAGTAGTATTCAACCATTAAGAAAATAAAGGGAAATTTGTCATTTGCAATAATTAGAAGGACCTTGAGAGACTTATGCTAAGTGAAATAAGTCAGAAAAAGGCAAATATCAAATGACCTCACTTATATGTAGAATAAAATAAAATAAAATAAAATAAAGCTCATGATACAGAGAATAGATTGATGGTTGCCAGAAGAGAGGAGGGGGAGGATGGGGTGTGGAAATGGGGAAATAGGGTCAAAAGATACAAACTTCCAATTACAAATATATGAGCCATATGGATGTAAACTATAGTATGCTGACTACAATTCTATCTAATAAAGAGGGAATATGCTATATACCAAAATACAGGTATAACCTATCTTTTCTTTAAGCTATTTTTTTTGGTTATAAGTATAGATTCACAGGACATTGCAAAAATAGTACAAAAGGGTACCCTTCACCCTTTTCTCTAATGTTTGCATGTTATCTAACCATAGAACAATATCAAAATCAGGAAATTAAGATTGGTACAATATACATGTATAGTTTCCTGCCATTTGTACCTCCATGTAACCACCAAAATCTAGATGCAGAACAGTTTCAACACCACAAAGAAACCTCAACTTCCTTTAGCATCCTTTATGCTTTTCAGTTTATAGCAGCATTCTCTTAAATAGTTTCTCTACATAAGGAAGCACACTAAACAAATGTTATAATTTCAGCTTCAACCAACAAACACAATGTGGAACTCATGAGGAAAAGAAAGACTTACTGTATTTGCAGCATTTTTCTCATTCAGTTTCTTTCTTCAGGTTCCAAAATTTGTTGGTTTTAACTGTATCTATTATGTTTCAGAACTTTTTTTTAGCCTTATTTATTCACTAGGGGCCCGATGCACAAAAATTTGTGCACTCGGGAGGTCCATCAGCCCGACCTGTGCCCTCTCGCAGTCTGGGACCACTCTGGGGATGTACACCTGCTGGTGTGCCTAGTCAGGGGCTGATGGCTGTTTGCAGGCTGGCCAAGCCCCCCAGTGTGGATCCTCACCCCACTGGGGTGTGGCCAGCCTGGGTGACGGACTGAGGGGCGCTTTCAGGCTTTCAGGATGCCCACAGTCCCTTCAGGTTTTGGGCCCCTACTAGGGTACCTAGCCATCCTGGGTGAGGGGCTGATGGCTGTTTGCAGGCTGGCCAAGCCCCCCAGCAGCGTCCCTCACCCCATTGGGGTGTGGCCAGCATGGGTGAGGGGCTGATGGCTATTTTCAAACTTTCAGGCTGCCCACAGCTCCCATTGACCCAATGTCCCAGCAAGGCTGGCTGGAAGCAGGTTTCTGGGGTTTGTTTATCTTCTGTAATTGATGCACTGTTCCTTTAAGCCGGGGCCTAGACAGTTAACGAAACCTCCTCTCTGCTTCAGCTCTGGCTTCTATAATGAAACAATGTTTCTCTTAGAAGTCAGGCCAGCCTGCTGTTTGCTTCAGCTCCTAGGATTGAAACAATGTTGCAAATATGTTGTTCCCTGGAGCCGAGAGAAGCCCAGGCGGCCCGCAAACAGTTTCACTCCTGCTGCAATGGAAACTGCCTGTTTACTCAGCTCCCATGTTGGCTGGATTAATTTGCATACAGTCGCTCTGATTGGCTGGTGGGTGTGGCTTAGGCATCCCAAAGGGATGGTCAATTTGCATATTACACTTTTATTATATAGGATTGTTTATTTACTTAGAGTAAAAGTACTCGTGACAAATTCTCATGGTTTTGCTTTACTTGAGAATATTTTTATTTCCCTGTCATTCCTAAAAAGTATTTTGCTGGATATAGAAGTCTAGAGAATTCTAGTTGGGTTTTCTATTATATGCAATGTGTTTCTTTCTTGAGCTTCTTTCATGATTTTTTTCTGTCTTTAGTTTTCAGAAATATAATTATGATGTGTTCTGACATGGCGTTCTTTGGGTTTACATGATTTGTGGTTCACTCATCTTGAATCTGCAGGTTTATACCTTTTTCCAAATTTTGAAAAATTAGCTATTATTTCTTTGAATAATTTTTCAGCCACGCTTTTTTTTCACATTCTAGGACTCTAGTAACGTGAAGGTCAGATATTTTCATACAGAGCCACATATTCAAGAGGTTCCTTTTACTGTGTCTTTTCAGTCCATTTTTTTCTCTTTTGTTCACACCAAGTAATTTATATTGTTCTATCTTTGATTTTGCTGATTCTTTCCTCTGTTGTTTACATTATGATTTTGAGCTCATTCATTCTGAATGGGATTTTTTGGGTCATCGTATTTTTTATTCTAAAATATCCATTTATTTTCTATTTTTTTGTTACACTTTCTATTTGAATGTGTTCTTTGAAGCTAGTTTATGGTGGATGCTTAAAAATATTTGTCAGATAATTTCAGGATCAGTGTCATCTCAGTGTTGGGATCTGATAATGGCCTTTTTTATTTTTAAATATATTTGTTATTGATTTCAGAGAGAACAAGGGAGATGGAGATAGAAAGATCAATGAAGAGAGAGAATCATTGATTAGTTTCTTCCTGAATGCCCCCTACTGGGGATTGAGCCAGCAACTGGCCATGTGTCCCAACCATGGAATCTAGCTGTGACCTGGTTCATGGGTCTATGTTCAACCACTGAGCCAGTTGGTTCATTGATGGTCTTTTTTAATTCAAGCTGATATTTTCCCATTTCTTGGCATGCCAAGTGAGTTTTGATTGTATTCTGCACATTTTGGGTATTATATTTTTAGACTCTGAATCTTATTTAACACTTTGTAAGCGGGCATTTTCCTGCCACTGTGTGGTAGCGTTCGAAACACTTTCCTTTGTGCAGGTACATTGCAAAACTTGCACATGTACCGCGTTTCACTGCATAGTTTATGAGCGTCACACACACGACAAGATGTAAAACATTTTTATTTTTGCCGGTTCCAACTAGAGGTTCCAATGTATGCCATTGACAGTCTCCCTGGTGTATCCGAGTTTACTCGTTTCCCGCAAAAAATTTAAAACTCCTATTTAGTGATCCTTTTCTGACCCTGCCTGGAATGGGAGTGGAATCCTAGTTTCCCCATGTGGCCTACACTGACACCATGGGTGGGGGAGCTCATTACTACCAGGCAGGGATAAAAATCCCAGCATCCCACTTAGTCTTCTTTGATTCCACTCTGGTAAGGGAAGGGACAAAGGGAAAGAGATGTATTATAGATAGTAATGGGGCATATCTATGTCCCCCACTCAGATTTTGCTGGCTGGGGTGAGTTGGGAAAGGAATTTTATTCATGGTGCTTGATTGAATGGGATAAAGGACTTATTGTCTAAAACTTATTGTCTAGTGATTTTCAACTAGTGTGCCTCAAGACATGTAATACCTGACTATTGAGTCAGAGGCACTGACCTCTTTTCCCCTAGATTGTCAAAAATAAAAATAAAATAAATAACAACAGCCAACACAACAAGAGCTGTTCACTGTGAATGCACCAAAAGTATTCCTATTTTTTTATCACTTCAAAAAAAATGTATATTTTGGTGTGCTGCAGAATTTTAGTAATTAGTTTATGTGTTCCATGAGATTTAAAAAGTTGAAACTCACTGGTCTAAAAGTTTTCTATTTTGCTACTTTGATCCTTTCCTGGTCTTTGGTTAGAGCAAGATGAATTTTGTTGTTTACCTGAGGCCCAGTGCACAAAATTCATGCATGGGGCAGGGGTCCCTCAGACCAGCTTGCACCCTCTCACAATCCAGGACCCCTCAGGGGATGTCCAACTGCCGGTTTAGACCCAATTAGGCCTAAACTGGCAGTCGGACATCCCTCTAACAATTTGGGACTGCTGGCTAATCTCTCACTTGCCAGACTGCCTGATCACTCCTAAGTACTCTGCTTGCCTACCTGATCATCCCTAACTGCTCATCTGCCTGCCAAAACTGGCAATAGGTCATCTCTCTCACAATTCGGGTTACTAGCTCATAATCACTCACCTGCCAGCCTGATCATCCCTAACTGCTCGCCTGCCTGCCTAAACCAGCAGTAGGACATCCCTCTAGCAATTTGGGACTGCTGGGTACTAATCATTCACCTGTCAGCCTGCCTAAGCACCCCTAACCATTCACCTGCCTGCCTGATTGCCCCTGACCCCTCCTCTGCCTATCTAGTCACTCCTAACTGCTCACCTGCCTGCCTGATCACACCTAACCCCTCACCTGCCTACCTGATCTCCCCTAACCACTTGCCTGCCTGCCTGATTGACCCTAACCACCTCTGCCTCTTCCCCCACCACCACGGCTTCATCAAGAAGGACGTCCAGAATGACGTCCAGAAAGTGGTTCAGCTGTCAGGTATAATTAGCATATTATGCTCTTATAATTATAGATTATTTACATATGTATACATATTTTTAATTTATTTCACAGAGTGGAAGGGAGAGATAGAAATGTCAATGATATGAGGGAATCATTGATTGGCTGCCTCCTGCATGCCTCCTGCTAGGGAGTGAGCCTGCAATCCTGGCATGTGCCCTGATGGGTAATCAAACTATGACCTCTTGTTTCATGGGTTGATGCTCAACCACTGAACCATACTAACCAGGGTGTTTTATTATTTTTTATTTGTTTTTGGTATGCGCCTTTTGGAATTTCAAAGTTTCTGGCCTCTTCAGTCACCAGTCCTGGATGGATGAGCCCAAAAGAAAACCCTGAGAGCTTTCATCAAGTCATTCCTTAGGCTCCAAGGTTCCCAGATGGTCTGCCTTCTTCCCTCTACCTTTCATAGTTTTCTTATGTTTTTCTATCTCTAGTGTTTTGAGCAGTCCTCATCTGGAACAATAAGGAGAAATGAATTTGTTTCATTTTGATCCAGAAACAGAAGTTCCTAGCCTAGTTGATTTTAAAAGTTTAATGCACTTCTAGCAAATATTGTGTCTATAAATAAATTTAAAAGATTTTTTTCAATATATACAGAAATTAGTGGTTAGAACTTGATTAATAAATGTTGTTTAATTGTTATACAAGTAAAGAATAAAATGTAAGTATCCCTGAACAAATTCAGCATTTAAGGCTTCCAACCCCTGCTCAAGAATGATGGTCTTATTTTGCTTATCAGAGCCCAGGATTCTGACACCTTCTAATCACCCTGTCACCTCTATCAGCCATTGCTATGATGAAACAGAATCCAGGAACTTTTTTCTCAAGTTTCTAATGTTCAGAATTACTTTTCGATCACCTGTGCACTATAGATGATCCTAAAAGTATAATGTAAATGTTGTCCAATGAAATGAACTACAGAAAAAATGTATGTTTCAAAATCCACTGTAGGAGGTAAGACTACAAGCACTAAAATACACACATACTTGTAACTCACCTAATCTTACACACATATATGCAAACTTGCAAACATATCTTTAAGGACTTTGCTCTGATTAATACAGCTTTGTTTCATAGATTTTATTAGTGCTCCTTATACTCATGATTCAAAGATGATGGACAGTGAATAGTCAAGCAGATATGGTGTAGCATACAATATACAAGAGTTAAAATTTACTCTTTCATTAATATTTTTTCACTTGGTAACTATTTTTGAGCAACAACTAAATGTGAAACACTGATTATCTAATCTAATAAAAGAGTAATATGCAAATTAACCATCTCTCTGGGATGCCTAAGCCACGCCCATGAGCCAAGCCATGCCCACCAGCCAATCAGAGAGGGTGTATGCAACTTAATCCAGCCAAGATGGCGGCCGGCAGCCACAGAGCTAGAGTAAACAGCAGGCTTCTGTTGCAACTGCCTACCTAGGCTGGCTGAGCCTCTGCTCACGGTAACAATGTTTCAATTATAGAAGCCATGGAGCTGAAACAAACAGGAGGCTTCCTTACCTGCCTAGGCCTTGGCTCAAAGCAACAGTGTTTCAATTATAGAAGATAAATAAACCCCAGAAACTTGATTCCAGCCAGCCTCATTGGGACCTTGGGTCAATGGGAGCTGTGGGCAGCCTGAAAGCCTGAAAACGGCCCTCAGCCCCTCACCCAGGCTGCCCAGGCACCCCAGTAGGGACCCAAAACCTGAAGGGACTGTGGGCAGCCTGAAAACAGCCCTCAGCCTGTCACCCAGGCTTGCCACACCCCAATGGGGTGAGGGTCTACACTGGGAGCCTTGGCCAGCCTGCAAACAGCCATCAGCCCCTCACCGAGGCTGGCCAGGCACGCCAGCAGGTGGACATCCCCTGAGGGTTCCCAGACTGCGAGAGGGCACAGGCCGGGCTGAGGGACCCCCCAAGTGCACAAATTTTGTGCACCGGGCCCCTAGTGTTATTATAATAAAACATACTTTATCTGCCTTACAAACACCAGGAGTTTGAAATTTATTTAGTGAGACAAAGAAAATATTTATGAAAGCATGTCTTAGGCATATATCCAGGAAAATAATTTATAAGAATAGAAGTCACAGCAATCCATAATTTTAGTTTGACATTTCCACAATCACTTATTCTTTTATTTCTTCCAGCTTATTCTCTCTCTCTCTCAAACTCTTATTCACATGCAAATGTTAAATACAAAGATATGTTTTTAGAGAAAATAAATTATCAGAGAAGCAACTGATTAAGAACTTTTGCCCACAGAACTCTATTGAATTTCACATGACAAAAATATCCATTTAAAAATATATCTGAAAAAGATTTATGGTTTTCATTAAATAGTCCATTTCCCAGACTAATTGAAGATGTTAGGCTTAGTTCATCATCTCTTAGCAAATTAAATGGTGCAATGCCTTTGATAATCTCTGACCCATCCTAGATGGTACCAGAAATCCTGGCAGATATGGTGATAGCCTCAGGAAAATATTAGAGTTTTGCATATACAAGTACATACTCACTGGGCATTTATGCTGTAAGTACTGTAATTTCATTGGGTAAAAAGGGTTTTGAAATCAGAAACTGGTCTCAACACTAGCTATGTGACTTTGGGCAAAGTACTTAACCTTTCTAAACCTTTTTTCTGATCTCTCCAAATAAGATTATGGTGAGTATTAAATGCACTAGAATATATAAAACTGCTACTGCAACTTTGTCATCTAGGTCTTTTCCAGATTCCAAGCAAGAACAATACAGAGAGGACATTCTTAGAAAGAGTTGGGGACAATAGAAGTGAGAGAACCTCAGATCACAAATGATGATGGAAGTAGTAGAGAAGAAGGGGATAGTGTTTTAGTGACTTCTGGAGTCACATAGTATGTATGAATAAGCAGGGGTTGGCACGGGGTTCTAGCCTGGACAATGAACCAGACCCAGTCTCCCGGTAATGTTGTTAATGCAGAGTCTAATGAGGAAATTAAAAGAAAGGGACTTAAAAGAAATATATTTATAACTTTATTAGGTAAATCTAAGCCACAGTTGGACGCAGAAACACTGTCAACCTACTCTAAAGCTTATTTAAACCACTAGAGGCCCAGTGTGCAAAAATTTGTACACTCAGAAGGGGTGGGTCTCTCAGTCCGGCCTGTGCCCTCTTGCAGTCTGGAACCCTTTGGGGGATGTCCACCTGCTGGCTTAGGCCCACTCCACGGGGGATCAGGCCTAAACTGGCAGTCAAACATCCCTCTGGCAGGCCAGGAGCCCTGGGGGATGCCCACTTGCCAGCAGGGACAAGCCTAAGCTGCAGTCTGATAATCTTAGCACTTCTGAGGAGGCAGGAGAAGCTCCCACCACCACCGCTGTGCTGGCAGCCATCAGCCTGGCTTGTGGCTGACCAGAGCTCCCCCTGTGGGATTGCACTGAACACCAGGGGGCAGCTCCTGCATTGAGCATCTGCCCCCTGGTGGTCAGTGTGTGTCATAGTGACCAGTCATTCCCAGTTGTTCTGCTGTTAGAGTCAATTTGCATATTACTCTTTTATTATATAGGATAGAGGCCTGGTGCATGGCTGTGGGCCAGCTAATTTGCCCTGAAGGGTGTCCTGAATCAGGGTGAGGGTCCTGCTGGGGTACCTGGCCAGCCTGGGTGAATGGCTGATGGCTGTTTGCAGGCTGGCCACATCCCCTTCAAGGTGGGAATCCCTGCTGGAGTGCCTTACAGCCTGGGTGAGGGGCTGAGGGCTTTTTTCAGGCTGGCCACATCCCCTTAAAGGAGGGGCGTCTTGCTGGGGTTCCTGGCCAGCCTGGGTGAGTGGCTGAGGGCTGTTGCAGGTTGGTCACGGCCCCCAGTGACCCAAACTCCCTGAGAGGCTGGCTGGACGCAGGTATCTGGGATTTATTTATCTTCTATAATTGAAACTTTGTTGCCTTGAGCGGAGGCCACAGCCAGCCAAGGCAGGCAGAAAGCTTGGCTTCCTCCATCATTGGAGCAACCAAGCCTCCTATTTGCTTGAGCTCCATGGCTGCCAGGAGACATATTGGTTGGGTTAATTTGCATACAGTCGCTCTGATTGGCTGGTGGTATGGCTTGGGGTGTAGCAGAGTGACACCAATTTGCATGTTTGTCTTTTATTAGTGTAGATACTCTCTATCTTTAGCTGTTTTTATTTTATTAAATATATTTTTATTGATGTCAGAGAGCAAGGAAAAGGTAGAGAGAGACAGAAACATCAATGATAAGAGAGAATCACTGATTGGCTACCTTCTGCACACCCCTCATTGGTCATCGAGCCCACAACCTGGGCATGTGTCCTCACCAGGAATCAAACCATGATCTCCTGAGTCATGGGTCCATGCTCAACCACTGAGCAACACTGGTGGAGTTCTAGCTATTTTTAAATGGGATGTAGATTATATTCATTATTTACCGTTCTTTCTCTTCAAGATTTGTAATACAGGAAAAATAAAACATTTGTGAAGCCTTTATTTTATAATGTCAATTTGTACTTCAAAATAACCATTGTTATTTTCTAATGAAAATTCAATTTACCCTAATTTATTCCAATTACAACACATATCTGCTTAAGTATCAATGCTCTTTAGTACTATATTCTTGTAAACATTTACTTTGGTGATAAAATTTATTTCACAGAGGTATGCTAGATGTAACTGAGATAAAATTTGTTAAATGTTTTCAATATGTTGAATAAGTTCATAACAAACAATAGATTCATGAAAATAGAAAAAGAAGAAACTTTCACCAATTCTGTTTTACAATGTCTTGATTTCTGGTACTTAGTAGGGTGAGAGTTGTTCAAAAATAGCTTTTTAAATATTTGAATGTGTGTCATAGTTTGTTAACATTTTATATAGATCTATTCAAATTTGGCCATCTAGTCTGAGTATAAATGTTTGAAAATCCAAGATAAACACAACGATCAGAGAAGAGGTTATGAACCTCAGCATTTTTACGTGATCATACATGAAGCAATGGGTTACAGAGTGCAAGTGTCATTATGCTGTGTCCGAATGTCTCAGGCCAATTTAAATGACCAATCACATTGCGCTCAAATGGGTTAGGCGCGTTAATGTGGAAATTCAGCATTTATTTTAAATCCCTGTGATGCATGGCACTCAGCCACTTTCAATCTGTCTTTTCTCCATTTAGTTGCTGTGGGATATTCTTTAGACCATAAAGTCCTTTTCACTTTTCCCAAGGTTCATGTTTTGTCTGATGCTCCTCAATAAATTCACTGTATTACTTGAGAAAGCTAAATCTGCCATATGGATAGACTTACTGCATATTTAAGTGCTTACATAAATAAAGTAAAACAAAATTAATTCATTTTATAATCTTGACATATTTGACCAAACTCAGGAAGCTATGGGTAGACAGTACTGCAATGTTGAAGAGCAATCCGCAATTAGGATCATTTTAACTGGAAGAAAATCACATTTAGAGTATCCTATTTCTTTAAAGGGAGGAAAGGGGGAAAAATAAAAACCTGACATTGGCAAGTGAAAGTCATTAAAAGAAACATAATATAACTTGCAAGTGGGAAAGATACTGCCAGAAAGAAAATGGTGTGACTGAGAGTCTTGCAACAGTAGTTAGTAGTAAAGAACTGTAGCATTTTAAACAATAAGTCACATTTACCATAATACTGGAAAATAGAGTTTTTTCTCAAATATATTCTCGCTTTTTAATATCTATAATTAGTCATTGTGAATAACCAGACAAACACTTTAGGCATCCATGGGAAAGGCATTTTTAAAATTATTTATATTATAAATACCAAGTACTACTATATCATTTAGAAGCTGGATACTTCCTTGAACTTAATGAAGCTCATTAATTCTTCCCAACACAGTAAGTAGTTACTAGCTACAGAGTAGTAGAAGTTCCCTTTCCAAGCCACTAGCTGAGTTTTTGTAATGGAGAGTATATTTTATGAATTGATTCAAAGCAATCTCTTTAGGCTCTCACCGATAGGTACAGTAGAAAGTGGTGCTGGCCTGTGAGTCACTTAGTCTCAAACTAGTTAAATATATATATATCCCCAGAAAAAGAAAAACATGAAGCATGTCATAATCTGGGCTTAAAGTCAATTTACATTGAGAACCAAAATGTCTCCTTTATAAATATTTATTGGGAAGGATTTCAGATTGTATGTTCAGCATTGAGTGGTACATATTATTCTTATTAATGTTTCATAAACATTTGTACAAAAAACAATATGCTTTACTTTGCTTCTAAGTATTAAGTAGAATTATTGCAGCATCTGCTTCCAATGGTTGAGTGCACAAGCTACTCATGCCTTGTTGTAAATTCTGTGATGCATTAAAATGTCATTAAATGTACCTTCTGTGGGTGTCTCCTAATTTACATACCTTGTAAATCATCAGGTAAAAACCAAGTGAACAGAGGATGATCGATGCCCTTCCCTTCTGCCACAAACTGGGGCAATTCGTATTCTTCTCCATTCCAGGCTCCAGCCACCTTCCACGCCTCATCCTTGAGACGATGTCTCAGAATATTTGAAAACATAGTTAATGGTCCCAATTATTAATGGTTTTTAAATGATGCCTATAAGACTACAGAAACAAACTTGGAAAATAGGCTAAGAGATTACAGATGAGGCTAAACATACCAGTTAAATTTGTCATCTCTGTTGTGAAGAGAGGATGCCTTTCTGGAGAGCCAGTAAGTAGGGAGAAATTGGAAGAAAAGTGAGGGGTCAACACTATCTCTTTTCTCTCAGTCCTGTTTTTAATGCCCTCACCATATGGTTGCTAGGACCACAGAGTCTGGGCTTTAGAAAGAGCTTCCAGCTCCTCTGGTGCATCTCCCACCCTGTGCAGGATTCCCCCAGAGGAGTGCCCATCTGTTTTGTCTGAATCCTTCTGGTAATGGGGAACCCACCATTTGTAAGAAAGTCCATTCCACGTGTCATTCAGATTGACCTGCTTTTTAGTTCTAAAAGGAAAAGCCTCATTTAAGTTTCAACTTCTTGCCTCCTCCTGTTTTGCAATCATAACAGTGATGATTTCTTTTTCCTCAGGGGCCAGATTGGAGTCTGCCAATGTTGAGGGCTACTTGTTTAAGGGATTGTGTCACTACTATATAATTCCTCTGATTTCTGTTACCTGATGTATTTAGTTCAGAAACTGTTAAAACCAATATAGTTTTAGGCCACTCACTGCAATTGTAAGGATGCTGGAAAATTGACCCGAAACAACACATTTGCATTTTTACTAAACTGGACGTGAAACAATAGTAATACATTTTCTAATGCAGAGAAAGATAGCATATCCTGGGAGGTTTTAGTGTTGATCCTAGTGGGGTTATTTTGTTTATTTGTTTATTTTAAAATATTTGTATTGATTTCAGAGAGGAAGGGGAGATAGAAACATCAATGGTGAGCGAGAATCATTGGTAAGCTGCCTCCTGCACACGCCCTACTGGATATTGAGCCAGCAACTGGGCATGTGCCCTGACCCGGAGTCCAACCATGACCTCTTGGTTCATAGGTCCACAATCAACCATTGAGCAACACCGGCCAGGAGACCCTTTTTTTTTTTTTTAATGAAGTTTAAAAGAGTTTAAAATCCCACAGAAACCTAACAGAAAAACATTTTGAGAGCAACGTTATTGAAAATGGGTAAGTACATGTGGATTTTATATGCAAGACCCAGAAAAAAAGAAAATGATGGACAGATTATTAGTCAGGATTCTCCCGAAACTAAAACAATAGCACATATATTGGCACAAAGAAGCGGGAGTTAGAGTAATTTACTCACCTGGTTAAAGAGGCCTAGGAGCCCCATGATCTGCTATCTATAAACTGGAGAGCCAGGAAAGACAGGCGCGTACTTCAGCCCAAGTCCAAAGGCCTGAGAAATACCTGTAGTAAGGTGTGTAGTGGGGGGAGGCAGGGTCGAGGAGGGGAGGATGCTGATATAAGTTCTGGATTCTGAAGGCCTGAGAAAGAGGGCAGGAGAAGAGTCACAGCTCCAAGGGGAGAGAGGGATAATTCACCCTCCCTCTGCCTCTTGTTTCATTCCAGGCCTCAAGGGATTGGGTGATGGCCACCCACACTGGAGAGGTCAACCTTTACTCAATCCACTGAATCAAATGCTAATCTCCTCCAGAAACATCCTCACAGACACACGCAGAAATAACTTTTACCAGCTATCTGGGCATCCCTTATCCCAGGCAAGTTGTCATCTAAATTTAACCATCAAAATGGGGAATAAGAAAGGAAACATGAAATCATTACTAAGCAATTCTTAAATCCAAGATGAACCATAATTTTGCCAGAATAATCATGTTTCATCTTGGATTTGTTTTTTTTCCAAACGGAAGTTATCTATCTTATTAACAAATAAAATACTATCTTATTTCAGAGTCAGATTTTCCCCTTGCATTATGTGATTATAGGCTGTAACAATGTCCACAGCAGAGAAATCGTTTGTCATGGACTTACCCTAAGAAGATATAGTTCTGAAGTTTTGCCTTGGGGCAGAAGGCATGGTTACCAAGTGATGGGCCATTTTAAAAACACTGTGACATATAGAAGAGAACACAGCTTCTTGTTTTTCCTTGTTTTTGCTCAAAATGCATGTGTCTGTTTTTGCAGTGGGAATCCTTGAACTTATGAGACGGCAGGTGGAAATCTCAACCTGTTAAAGCACCAAAAATTTTTGTTGTTTTGTTTTGCTTTGTTTTTGTTCCTCAAGAAAACACTGCAATGGCCTGAGGAATTGGGGATGGGGAGGGGGGGTGAATACAGGGTTGGAGAGGTCAGCAATAGGAGAGAAGAAAAAGTTGTTCCTTTTTAAAAAAATATTAAAATATTGTATAGTGCTCTAATATATCATTTTGCATTACATTTTCCTTTTGAAGCACCAGAGGCAATGCCAGGAAGCAAGCATTAGGAGAAAACTGTAGACAGAGGGAACAAAGCCAACTGTATGAAGTCCTCTGACATTTTCTCCTCTCCCATCTGTGAGGTTTTGATGGGCCCGTTGGGTCTGGGAAACTAATTTTAAGTGTCACCCTCATCAGAAAACAATCCTATTTTCTATCAAATAGAAAAACAGACCCATTCTCAACATTAATACTGTACAAGAGTAAACTTGTGTTAAGTCAGCTTTTCAGATAGAATTAAGATCTTGTTAAAGTCAAGGAAAGCAATCATACACTTGCCACGTGTTATATGAGTTAGAAAGTAAAATTCCCTTGTCTCTCAATCAGTGATGATTATTTGGAAGCCACTGAAATGAGTTTGCACATACAGTACAAGGCTAGAGAGCTACTATGAAAAAAGTTCATATAGAAATTGTTTTTTTTTCTTATTTTAAAGTCATATACATTTATGGAGGAATTCAAATTTTAAAAATACTTGCAGATAATACCAAACTTTTGATTCAATCACAGGTTTACATAAATTTAAAGGTTAAAGACATCTTTGAAATCACAATCTTCTCTCTAATCATCAGAAAAGAAAACTGGGGCTACTTTATGTCGATCTTACCTGAGGGCAACTGAACACTTGGTAGAAGAAATGGGACCATGGTTTTCTGCTCCCTAGTTCTACTCAGTGTTTCTCTCTGTGCACAACATATTGAGAAGCCCAGCAGCTTTGAAGTTTTGGTTTTATAACTTTAACGACTGAGGGCCATTTTCAAGCTGTCCACAGTCCCTTCAGGTTTTAGATCCCTACTGGGGTGCCTGGGCAGCCTGGGTGATGGGCTGAGGGCCATTTTCAGGCTTTCAGGCTGCCCACAGCTCCCATTGACTCAATGTCCCAGCAAGGCTGGCTGGAAGCAGGTTTCTGGGGTTTATTTATCTTCCATAATTGATACACTGTTCCTTTAAGCCGAGGCCTAGGCAGGTAATGAAGCCTCCTGTTGTCTTCAGCTCCATGGCTTCTATAATTGAAAGAATGTTGCCTTAGTGGACTGTAGGCAGGCAGTTTCCTCCATCGCTGGTGCAACAGAAGCCTGCTGTTTGCTTCAGCTCCCAGGCTTCTATAATTGCTACAGTGTTGCAACCATGTTGCCTGGAGCCTGGAGAAGCTCAGCCGTTTGGCAGACAGTTTACTCCTGGTGCAACGGAAGCCTCTGCTTACTCCAGCTCCGTGACTGCCGGCCTCCATCTTGGCTGGGTTAATTTGTATACAGCTGCTCTGACTGGCTGGTGGGCATGGCTTAGGCGTCCCATAGAAACGGTCAATTTTAATATTACTCTTTTATTAGATTAGATATGCACATACACTGCCATGGTGATTGACCTATGAGATGACACAAGAATTATTTCATTATATTTATACCCTTCTGCAAAAGATTATTTGCATTGGCTCTCATGCAGAATAAATAATTTTACCATCACTACAGACATGGAAATTGCATACAATCACCTGCTATATCACTGAGTGTCATAATTAGGAGTTGTATTTGGTTACTCATAACTAGGACTAGACTTCAGTAGTTAAAATGAGTTAGTGTTTTTCTGTTCACAGAAGAACAAGTCCAAAGGCAAATATCAGATTGCTAAGATGACTTCATGATGTCATTAAGCAACTTAAGCTCCTTTCATTTTTCTGTTGCACATCCTTCTATGCCTATCCACAAAACGGGAAGATAACTCCAAATTCCATGCACATGTTGCAGCAGGAAGAAGGGCAAGGGGAAGGAAAGACCAAGAGGCAAAAAGTAAGGGGCTTCTCTTAGCTGACTTAGCTTTATTCAAGGAACCTTTCCAGCAGCCTCATCAATAGCTTGTCTTTATGTCTCATCAGCCAGATGTTTCATGCACATGGTCGCGGTTAGTAAAGAAGGAAGCTGTAAATATCTCTTAGCTGTGCCACAAGGACACTTGAATAAAATTGGGGTGTTGTGGGGGAATGTCGCTTTCTAAGAAAGGAGGAGAAAGACAGCAAGTATGTTGAATAGTAATTACAAATTTTTGGCATAGTGGCTAATAGGTGCCCAGGTGTTCTATTTAATTATTATTTTCTTAATTGCCTCATATTTTGATTGCGTACTGGTATAGTTCCCTGAATTGCACTGCTTCCTAACTGTGTGTGCTCATGAACAGCATGGCTCAGAGAATGTCAATTATAGGCTTAATGATAGGTAGAAAAATAGTACTATATATATTTTATAAAAACGATAAGTTGATGCAAGTTTAGTTTACTTGACATCATATTAAAATAATTTAAAAGAGGAGTTCTGTAAACTTTGAAAATTTCTTTAAGCCAAGTTGATAAAGGCAGAAAGCTAAAACCTTCTGGAGTAAATTATAATGATTCTGAATCTGAAGAGATTGATATAATAACATTAAAAATCTGAAAATAAAATTATAAATCACGAAGAAAATAATAGGTTTCAGTTCAGTTAGTTTTAAAAATAAAAATCACATGTGTTAAGATATTTTATCCTTATGTGACCCTTCATTAAATAAGAAAAAATGACTATAGTTAATTTTATATTTATTGTAATTCAATAAGTGTAACAGATGTAGTATAAATGTTGAGTTCTCAGGTGAAAACCACAAAAGAGTATCTTATTTAATAAAATCCAAAGTCATTAATAAACCAAAAGATATCTGCATATAAACTTAAAATAATCTGGAACCACAACCACTGGTCAATTCTGTATAGTGATTAGAGTATAAGATTAGTGAACTAACCACGAAGATCATAGGAACTCTGAGTTTAGGAAGTGTTTTGTTTTTTGTTTTTGTGTTTAGCATTTACTCCCTTTAGATATACAGTACTAGAGGCACAGTGCATGAAATTCATGCACTGGTAGGGTCCCTACTGGTTGCTGGCTGCCAGCTGGGGCCTCCCTCCCTTCCCCCGGCCAGCCTTGCCTCCTGATTGAACTCCCTGACAACTCCTAGTTCAGGGGAAAATTTGCTTACTACACTTTTATTATACAGGTTAACTGAAACATTTGTTTAATAGGATAAGAATAAGGCTACTCAGTTGATTGTACTATATTAGCTTCTTTTTCTGTACTTGTAACTATTTTTTACACAGATTATAGTCTCAAAGCATTTTACACCTAAAAAAAGCTAGTCTATCTCAAACAATTATTTTAAATTTTTAAACAATTATTTGTACAATTTCTACAACTCAGTTGGAAATGACATATAATACCACAACTACATACATGTTTATATTTAATAAAATAAATTATACTTTTAAATTTAGGGAGAAAAACTCAAAACAAAACACAATTCTTTCTAAAGCTGATATTTCTAATCCTTATCAATCCCATGAGAGACAAGTGTGTCCCTATCCAATATTAATGAAAGAAATCTAATATTTCATGATCCCAATATCAAGAAAGGAAAAGTCAGTTTCACATGCTAACACTGTTATAAGCCATATTCCAGTGTTAATGGTGAATTATTACAATTTTTGAAACTATATGAGTCCTGAATTATGAGGGTTATATGGGCATAGACTAGGGTGATACCACTTGGAATCAAGTCTCACATATCTTCAGGATAAGTTAGAAAGAGACCATTGTGAACATTTAGAATTAGAAGGAGGTCAGTTAGACTAATTTACCACCCAATGAAGAAATAATCTTTATTGCACTTTCAGCAGATCATTGTCCAAGTTTGCGTAAACTTCAGAATTTAAGAATGCTTTTCTTTTTAAAAAGATGTCATTTCTTTAAAAAACAGTGTTTTTTTAGTTGGAACTGACACTCCCCATCTGCTTCCACCCACTGCCTTTGCTTTAGCCTTTAGAGTAACACAAAATTTAATTCTTCTTCCATATGATTGGTCTTTACACATTAGAAACCAGAAAATCTACCTTTCCTAGTTATTTTCTTCTCACTACGCTTTTCTGGTTCCCTCTGCTTTTCTTCATGTGACAGAGTTCATAGGCTGTTAATCACCTTTTCCAATTTTCTGGCCTTACAGTTTTATTGTTGTTGTTGTTGTTGTTACTGTTTTGTGTTTGTTTTGTGCATTCATATTAAAGTCTATTTCTGGTAACAAACAAATCAAGATATGGCCAAATTTCCTCACACCTAGAACTTTCATCTTTCTTGTTTGTCATACTGCACTTGTACTAATATAGACTAAAGTAATTTTATCTTTGTTTGCAACTATAATTCATTGTTGTCTCAATATGAGAATATAGTCAATAAAAATTACTCTGTTACCAGCATCTGGGTTCTTGGGAAATCAAGAGTTCATCAAACACACACATATACAAACACACAAATAATGCTCAGGAGAAAGGTTTATTAAAAAGCTTATTTGTGTGAGGAAAACAGCATCCAAAGGGAGAAAGAGAGACTTTGTTTCCTGAACAAAAACTAGGGAACAGTTTTAAAGCAGTTGAGGCTGGAAAGAGGACTTCTAAGTATGATTTTTATGTAGAGGCGAGGACTCTTTGATACCTGCACAGTACAACTGCATGCGTCTTCACATGTATCATGTCTCATTAGCATGTTAAATCTCCACCCAGGGGTGGGTGTTTTTTTATTGGTTTTTTTTTTTTTTTTGCTATTATAATGACGATAAGGTCACTGCCTCAGATGTTCAGGGGGCTGAACTGTGTATGTGTTAGGGTGAAAACAATAATACCTTTTGGTTTTTGACACACTCTGCAACCAATGAATCCTATATAATAAGAGGCTAATATGCAAATAAACCAAACAGTGGAACAACCAAACAACCAAACAACTGGTAGCTATGACATGTGCTGACCACCAGGCGGCATGCAGGGAACATGGCAGACATCAGCAGCAGGAAGTAGAGCAAGTGAGCAAGGGCACCATACCAAGACAGGAAGCTGGTAGCTGTCATCGGGAGGAGTCTCTGGTGGTTACTGAAAATTCTTTGCTCCCATGCGCTCAGTCCCACCTGGTACTCTCACCTGCTACTGGCGCTGGCCCTGCTTATACCCACTGCTGGTGCCTGGCATTGGCCCCGATCAGTTGGCACCATCAGCAGTGGCTGCTGGCCCCGCTCACCCCTCAAGGCTTCTCCACCTCCCCCTGCTCCTGAGGGGCAATTGGGGCAGCAGCTGCCACTCGAACCTACTGATGGCGCTGGCCCCACTTGCACCTGCTGTTGGCGCTGGCCCCAATCACTCCACACTGGCCCCAGTTGCTCCACGCCATCAGAGGGTGTGAGCGGGGCCAGTGCCATTAGCACATGGGAGCAGTGGCAGTGGGAGCAGGACTTCTGGCGGACGGGGGACCAGGGGCCATGGTGGGAGGGGCCAGACTAGGACTCGAAGGATGGGCCGAGACCTGTCCCTATGCCCACGGTAGCCTTGTGGCCCACAGTTCCTTTCAAGGTGCACAAATTCATGCACTGGGCCCCTAGTGTATAAATAAGTGGAACAAAAAACCAACAAATCAATGTCTCTCTCTCTCACCCTTCCTCTCTCTAAAATCAATGAAAAATAAAACAATAAATAAATGTAATGAGAAACATTATCAGTGGCCTTACTGAAATCCAGATGTCTGTGGCCATGACTGACTTTCCCAGTTAAGCAATCTTGTCAAAATAGGAGAAAAGTCATGAGAAATAAAAGAATTCTTTTTTATTCTACAGTAAACAGAGACAGGGTGATAATTACAAATACCTTCTTTCCTAAGTCCTGATGTGATTATGTTTAATTTTTTGAGGTTGTTGCCAAGATTATTTGTCTATATCTTTAGAGATCAAGTTCCACATGAAAGGGGGGCGGGGAATGAGACAGAAAGAAAAGAAATAATGAGGATGAAACAAAGAAAAAGTGAGAAAATATATAGTAAACTTTATTTTACTCCTTCAAATTATTCAGAATTCTTCAGTGATCACCAGTAGTGGATCTGGGATAAAACTTTAGATTCTCTATTTTTTGGGGGACATTAGAGTTTAGGAAGTAGAGAGCAGAGAGATGCAGCTAAGGGAGAAAGAAGTGCATTGTTCTAGAAAGAGGACACGAGGGTTCTTTGTTTGGGGGTGGGGTGAGGGTCAGGATTCAAGGGGAGGGTCTTAAGAGAATATTCATTAGCTTTCCAGGTGTGTCCTTCAATATGTCGGTTTATCAAAATGCACATACAGAGGGGTCAGGGTTATTTTCGGTTAGTTTCATTTTGAAAGAGCATCACCAAAGGACAGGGACCCTGAGGAAAGACTGGGACCATGGCTGGTCAGCCCCCGGATGGTCTGGAGTGTGTAAACCATCTGCTCCTAAGTGTCCTTGGTTAGGGAAGTAAAACCTTGTGTTTCATTAGCTGGCTGTAAATTGCTCAAATTGTTTAACCTTGTTTAATTCCTTTGTCTTTGTTTCCCTTATTCCCCTTATTAAGGAATTTCCCTAGCTGCTTCCTATCCTCCTCAGTACTGTAATTATCTATGGTGATTGATCCCTTTTGGGAGCAGGTCATCTCTCTAAATTCTCTCAGGCAGATAGAGAGAAGGTCGAAGTTTCTTCCTGAGTCTTTTGTCTTTTAAAAAATAATCAGCCTAAACTGTCCTCATGACAAAGAAACACCTTGGGGTGGCAAATTTTGCTCCTCTACAAACCGAGCTCCAGACAGTATTTTCTGGCATATAAGACGACTGGGCATATAAGACAACCCCCAACTTTTGAGAAGATTTTCCTGTGTTAAAAGGTCTGGACGGAGACCATATGAGGCACAAAAAGGACCCGACCGGAGACACTTGTGGTCTCCCTCCGGCTCCACTGAGGACCCCCAACTTTTGAGAAGATTTTCCTGGGTTAAAAAGTCGTCTTATACACCGGTAAATACGGTCATTTGACTCGGCCAGTTTAGAGTGAGGCTCTAGGATCCACATTTTAATGAAACAGCCTTCATTTGTCTACATAAGAACACCCAAGCCTGTAGAGAATTTTTATACAAAAACTGAGTGAAAAGCAAGTGATCCCTGAAACCTGAGTGAGACCTGGAAGCAAGATCTCAGACTGAGATAAATGCTTGTCAGAATGACAGCTTGCAGTTTCTCTTACGCACTTGAGATTAAGATGGGAACATGAGAAAGATTACCTGAAGATGGGAGAAAGGCAATCAGGGACTAGATATTACATTAGTTAAACTCTTGATGATAGTCACTTGGGATTGGATTACAGGTGCTCTCTTAAGGGTGATATTAAAAGGAGGATCTGAAATGGGGCATTTCAAAAATATTTTCACCTAGATGCGCAGAAACAATGGAAAGGACATGCTTAAGGCAAAGATCAGCTTTTTTTCTTTTTCTTTTTTAAAGGAAGTTAAGGAGGCCCAGGGGTGTAGCTCACTGGTTGAGCATGGATAGACATAGGAACCCAAAGGTCAGGGTTTGATTCCTCATCAGGGCACATGCCCAGTGTGGGCTTGATCCCCAGTGTGGGGAGTGCAGGAGGCAGCTGATCAATGATTCTTTCTCATCATTGATGTTTTTTTTTTCTCTCTCTCCCTCTCCCTTCTTCTCTGAAATCAATAAAAAAAATATATATATATATATTTTTTTTTTTAAAAGAGAAAGTTATGGAGGTAGGGGAAGTGAGGAAGCTGGGCTATGTGGGCTCATGAAACAAGGTAGAGGCAGAAGAAGGTACCTTGGGGTTTAGGAGAGAAAGGCAAAGGTAAGCAAGAGGAGGAAGGGAGAAGTGCAGGTGTGTTGCTGAGAGGGACAGCGCTCAGCAAATACAAGCCTCTTTCTAAAGAAGTATATATATACCTGGACAGGACCTGCCCAGTTAGAAATTTATGATCAGATTACCCTGTGAGGTTACTTTCCACAGTATACCTCCTTTTTTTTAATCTACACAGTAAATGGACTATATTACTTTATATTTGAAATTATTCAAAATTGTATTTTAAGAATTCACTTTTTGTATTACCTCCCATTCTTTCTGGGCTTGCTCCCTTAGGAATACCCAGCTCTGAGCACAGCTGTCTTTAAATCTAAACTGCATATCTGACTATACATTCATTGCTATGGTTATTATAAATTCCAAGATGATGTGACCAGTTTGCTTATTTACCTAGTATTGTAGTTTAATCAATATAACATAAATAATTTCTTATAGGCCTGTTCCTTTCTGTAAAAGACAGATCATTATGAAAACAACTCAGCAGAGAACAATTAAAAAGAATGCTTATAAAGTGTTTTGTAAACTATAAAACAGATGTTTGCATTTAATCTTAGATCATAGTCTAGAACTGTTATCTTAGTTTGCTCAAGGTTCTACAAGATAGATTTGGCAGAACAGAAGCACAGTTCTGGGTGTGGGGAAGACCAGGATGAAGGCCCAAGCAGAATGTATGTATAGTGAGAGCACACTACCTGACTTTTACATGGCAGCCCTCTTGCTGTGTTCTTGCATGGCAGAAGGGGCCTGAGAGATCTCTCAACCTTTATTTTAAAGATTTTTAATTGATTTTTTAGAGAGAGAGGAACAGAGCACGAGGGGGAAGAAAGAGAGAGAGAGAGAGAGAGAGAGAGAGAGAGAGAGAGAGAGACTGACATAAGAGGGAAACATCAATCAGCTGCCTCTTGCACACCCCCTACAGGGATCAAGCCTGCCACCTGGACATGTGCCCTGACTGGGAATTGAACCGGCAGCCTTTTGGTGCAGAGGATGATACCAACCAACTGAACCACATAAGTCAGGGCTCTCAGGCCTTTTTTATATGGTCACTAATTCCATTCATGACAGCCTCACCCTTATGACTTAATCACACGCACTGCAAACACCACCTCTCAATACTACCACATTAGGATTTCAATAAATGAATTGGGGAAGGGAGGCACAAACATTCAGCCCATAACATCTGAATGTAGCAGCGCTTACTTGGGTTGCAGGTTCAATCCCTGGCTCAGGTAGGGTGAGTGTGGAAACAACCAGTTGATGTTTCTCTCTCTCTCATCTATCTATCTATCTATCTATCTATCTATCTATCTATCTATCTATCATCTATCTTTTCCCCTTTCTCTCTCTCCCTTCCACTTCCTCTAAAAATCAATGGAAAAATTTCTGGGTGAGGATTAACAACAACAATAAAATTTAAAAGAAAGTCACAGAAGTAGAAGTGAGTGGTATGGTAGAAGACATGGGTTCAGGAAACAGGTTAGAGAGATAACAGAAGGGTCCTTGGCGCTTAGGAGAAAAAGAAAGACAAGGAAAATGTGCTGGGGGTGATGGACAGCAGAAGGGAGCTGAGAGGAGAGGCACAAGACATCTCCTGGGAGGGAGAGCAAATGGTCCTCTATCCTAAGAGCTGCCAAGGGCAGGATTTTAGGGGGTGTCCCAGGGGAGGTTCCCAACAAGAATAGTCGCCAGCTTTCCAGATTTGTCTTTTCAGGGTCATGGTCTCTACTGACTGGTGGGTGCTAGGGCAAGAGGTCAGTGCAGCTGTTCCTATGTCAGCCACAGGGTCACTTGTCTGATTTGGCTGCTTTTCTGGGACTGGACCTGAAACACGGAGGCGACGTAGATGGGTTTGACATGGGTCAGAACCTCATTGCCCTGGGTCTTCATGCATAAAGGCTAGTCTCTGGCCCCTTGTTTGTTTTCCCTCTCAAGTGGGTCTGCTGCATGACTAGCAACATGCCTGGGGAAGAAAGGTCAGGGAAGGGTCCAAACAGCATAACCAGCAATATGAGAGGTCAGGGGGTCTGAACCACATGACCAGCAGTGTGCTAGGGGAAGAAAGGTGGCCTGGGGTGAGGTCCTTGTTTTCCCAGTTTTGCCTGTTGCAAAGCATTTCTACTTATTTGAAATTGCCTTAGAATTCAAATTTAATATGGATTAATTCTCAACTATAAATCTTAATCACGGTTAATTTTATAAAGATAGCTATCATAAGGAAAAAAATATAATTACAGGTGTTCATCTTCAGAAACAAATACAAATTACAGCTCCAGGCTCTTTGGAGATTCACTTTTCATAAACCTGAAGTGCTTCATCACACCACATTATTGTTATAAACATCTCATTGGTCTGTCTTACAAACAGATGTGCTGAAGACAACGCTCTCATTCAAGGTAAATTTCGTCAGAATGGAAGAGAAAGAAAATCATTTCCTCTTTTTCTAAGCTGGAATGTAAGCTGTATTGACCTGTGTAAAAATAGCTTAGGGTGCCCTAACTGGTTTGGCTCAGTGGATAGAGCATCAGCCTGTGAACTGAAAGGTCCCAGGTTCAATTCCGGTCAAGGGCATGTACCTTGGTTTCAGGCACATCCCCAGTAGGAGGTGTGCAGGAGGCAGCTGATCAATGTTTCTGACTCTCTATCCCTCTCCCATTCTCTCTTTAGAAAAATCAATAAAATATATTTTTAAAAAAATACCTAAGGGTGACTTGAGAACCTTAAAGTCACCACTGACTTCGCAGCCACAACTCTGACCACACTCCTTTCCCCGACCAAGTGTGGCACTGCCAGTAGAAATGCTTAACAGACTGCAGCTGGCTGGTGGGGTACACCTACAAGGTGGAATTGCAAACCCTGAAAAAAGCATGATAGGGACAGCAGGCCAACCTCAATGTCAACCCAAAGACAGATTTGTTTCTTTATGCAGTTTAATGACCCTTCGCTCTCTGGAAGGCAGGCCTATCCCACACTTATGCATTACCAGGCTAACACCTGATTAATAGTTATAGTTAGGTCACTAACTGTCAAAAGAAACAAAATGCATTAACAGTTACATTTACAAGAAATGCTTAACATAGCAAAATTTGCACAGAATAATGGCTATAATTTATTGAGCATTTATTTTATGCCTAGTATTACCCATTACTGAATGAATATCTATAATACTCCAGTGATTTTAGATAGGGAAAATAATATTGCTAACATTATTTCTAGTTTCCTAATAAGTAAATAGAGGTTCTGAGATGTTCAATGATTTGCTCAATTTCCAAAGCAATTAAATGATGTGTTATTTTTAGAATCTAATTCCAGATGCTATTATTTCTACAGTAAACTACATCACCAAAATACTTCATTGTTACTTGATAATTGTCATGTTTATACATTAACAATGTATATAAGTGTTCACTTTATCTTCTAGATTCACAATATAACTACTCATTTTTTCCCTACTGCACTTTAAATTACAACGGTTACCCCACCTCTATCCCAAAATTTCTTTTTTCTTATCAGAATGGTACCATAGTATCTATATTATCTTTATGTCTTTAAAATATAAAACATACATCTGTCATATTAAACTCACAATATTTTTCTTCTTCTGTATAAAACCAAGAACCCTGAGATTAGATGTTATAACATCTAAGTACTTGATGTTTCTCATGCAGATAACCTGTGGCATGTGAAAATGGCCCTCATTTATAAACAACTCAGGTAGTTATAGAGTACATAGTAGCACTGTATTAATATATTGCTATTTTACTCCATTTTTGTTGTTTCCCTTTGAGGTTCAGTAGTAACATCAATTATACTGTAAGCATTGATTGTATTCTGTGCAATTAAAGAGAAACAGAAAACTTTCATTTCAGTCCACATGTTCTGCATTGAGACCTTTACTTACCATTTTAAGAATTCTGAAACAATGATTCTACCTTCAGAAATGTCGGTAAATCATCTGGAGAGGCCTCCCCTTTCTCTTGGTAAAAGTACAACAGAATGCTAGGTTAGTGAACTGAGTTAAGTGATGAGCTGTAACCGTTGCAATAAAAAACACGTCCAGAGATAAAGTAAGTGATATTTTGCCTTGCCACACTAATGGAGAAAGCATATGCCTCCTTGATCATACGTCTTCCTGGAAGTGCATCTCATGGTCTCCTTGCCATTGGCATCAACCGGCTGAGACATTAAGCTCATTTGAATTCTTTAGTGGAAAGATCCAGTTTGACCTAAGTCAGCAAAGATAACAAGTACCTATGATTTAGGGGCTCTAATGTAATAATTAATAGCTCTGCTAGAGTAGCCCATTTTATGTCCCCAGTGTGGCTTCCTGTTTCACTCACTTTAATTATCTAACATTTTAGGTATGCTTTTTCCAGCCAACTTCTCTTTTATTTTAGAGTTGATTATGTTTCTAATCACAATACTGGATCCTTGAGGAAGAAGACATAAACCATTCTCTAAGGCATGCATTTTACCTGCTGATGGCCCATTTTCTCTAAAGGATATTTCTAGTACTTTGTCCATTTGGGTTACAGTTGTCTCCAGAGACATGATTTCTGTTATTATCTTCCCTGAAAGGTCATTTGACCCATTATTCATTTAATGGATTTTATGATTTTTTTCTCTTATACACAAAAATACTGTATATATTTAATTTTTATAATTTTATCTAATTTTTACTAGATAAGAAGCCTCATAATGGTCTAAGTAATTTCTCTCTACTTCCTAACTACATTTTCTACATAGACAGTGACATAAAATAATTGTGTAATTTTATCTATACCATAAAACATTTAAATTTATTTTTACCTACTTTATTGTGAAAAAAAATGGAACAATATCTTAAAATATTTATCTTTCTAAAGTACCATATACATAGTTTAAGTAGTCTTTGAAAGAAAAATAAATGAAATGTGTCCTTGGATAATTATAGTCTTCTAAAATTTCATTTTTGAAAGTTGATGATATATTCACTTGATATAAAATTGAGAAGATACCAGAAGTAACCAATCAAAATTAAAATTTCTCTTTCACTTTTTCCCCAAGAAATTCTTTATCCCAACAAGTTTCTCCATCAGCCTTCCAAAGTACCTGTTATATACACAAGCAAAACAAAGGCATATATAAGTGTAATAAATTAATATGTGTATTGAAAAATAATGAAACACAGATGGTAGCATAAAATAATAAATAATTTTCAACTTGATTTTTCCACTTAATATATCATATTGATCTTTTAATAACATTATTAACAGAGCTGCCTCATTCATTTTGGAACAGGACTTGTAGCAATAGAGGTGGCAAGAGATTATCAGATTCTGAATTAATTTAAGTCAGCAGTTCTCAACCTTTGGGTCGCAACCCCTTTGGCGGTCGAACAACCCCTTTCACAGAGGTCACCTAAGACCATCCTGCATATCAGATATTTACATTACGATTCATAACAGTAGCAACATTACAGTTTTGAAGTAGCAACGAAAATAATTTTATGGTTGGGTCACAACGTGAGGAACTGTATTTAAAGGGCCAGAAGGTTGAGAACCAGTGATTTTTAAGGGAAGAATTAACAGGATTTTCTGGATATGAAGGATGACTCCAAGTTTTTTGATTTGAGAAAATGAAAGGATACAGTAGCCTTAACATAAATAGAGAAGATTTTAAATAGATAAAGATTTGGGGATAGATAATCAAGAGCTTAGGTTTAACATATTACCTTTGTTAGACATTATATGTATATACAGTATATCCTATATAATAAAGAGGTAATGTGCAAATTAACCCCACACCCTCACAAGATGGCTGCCTATGACCACATCAGCAGGGCGTTAGTGAGGGATGACCAAGTGACTGAACATGCAGGCTGCATGGGGCAACCAGGCCAGCAGAGGGGGACAGTTGGGGATGACCAGGTTGGCAGGGGGAGCAGTAATAGGCAACCAGGCTGGCAG
>PVJC01008793.1:0-47548 GCA_004026665.1 Murina feae | reverse complement strand
TCTGGGGTTTTTCTCCTATAATTGATACACTGTTCCTTTAAGCCGGCCTACACATGTAACAAAGCCTCTCTCTGCCTCACCTGGCAGAGTCTATACTGCAACAATGTTATAGTTTTAGACTTAGGCTAGGTCTGCTGTTCCCTTCAGCTCCCGAGGATTCTATGATTGATACATTATTGAAACATGTTTTGGAGGCTGCTCGCCGAGGGCCGAAAACAGTATCACTTTCGCTCCTGCTGCAACGGACGCTGCCTAAACGTTTACTCAGGTCCGTGAGTGGCGGCCGCCATGTTGGCTGGGCTAATTTGCATACAGCCACTCTGATTGGCCAGTGGGCGTGGCTTACCCTGTCTCGGAGAAACGGTTAATTTTAATATTTCGCTTTTATTAGTTTAGATGCTACCTGTGTGAAGATGGAGAAAAAAATGGAATAAAGCTAGTGCAAAACAAGAGTTAGGGAACTAATGACCTGCTCATAGTTGGTTATCTCAGAATCAGGGAGGCACTGTAGTGATACTTACCCTGTTTTAGATTCATAATCAGGGCAGGAGCTGTGGGGAGCAGAAGCTGCATTTCCTGAGGCAGGTTGGTGAAGCTGGGAAAGCTCAGGGCCTTCAGATATAAAAGTGAATATGAACTGCACTCAGTCTGATTTCTCTTAAGGAGGATATGATATATTTTTTTCTTTCTTTTTTAAAATATATATTTTATTGATTTTTTACAGAGAGAAAGGGAGCTGGTTAGAGTGTTAGAAACATTGATGAGAGAGAAACATCAATCAGTTGCCTCCTGCACATCTCCCACTGGGAATGTGCCCACAACCAAGGCACATGCCCCTGAAGGGAATTGAACCTGGGACCCTTCAGTCCGCAGGCCGATGCTCTATCCACTGAGTAACACTAGTCAGGGCAAGGAGGATATTTTAAATGAGAAGATTTCTTTGTTTTTGTCAGATTGGTGGGGGTGATGAGATCAGAGATATATAACAGAGGAGAAGGGAGGTCTCTAAAAACATGTGGGGTGACTCCTCATGAGGGAGTTGGGATCTGGGCCACCGAGTGACCTGGGCAGAGACTCTGGAGACCAATTGTTTTCTGTGGACTGGGTCAACCTGGTAGGCCAGAAACTGGGAATTTGAGAGGGGAAGACTGGGAAAGTCAGCATAAAGTATTCAGATAATGTCTGAGCAATGTAGGACTCAGTTAGCTTGATGTCTCTTTTTAAAAAAATATATTTTGATTTTTTACAGAGAGGAAGGAAGAGGGACAGAGAGTTAGAAACATCAATGAGAGAGAAACATCAATCAGCTGCCTCCTGCACACTCCCCACTGGGGATGTGTCTGCAACCAAAGTACATGCCCTTGACAGGAATTGAACCTGGGACCCTTCAGTCCGAAGGCTGATGCTCTATCAGCTGAACCAAACTGGTTAGGGCTAGCTTGATGTCTTTGCCCAACAATAGCATACCAAGGCAGTTATGGAATTAGGACCTCAAGAGAGGGCTCATGAAAGATGAAATATCCCAGGTGAGCCAGGATGTGTAACATGAGCTTAAGAGTGGATTAGATTGGCTCTGATAAAGGACCATGCCTGGGAAAGATTATAAATTAGAGACCTAAAGGAATTACCAGTTTGAACAGTAGATGCCTTTGGCATCTTTAGAAATTCCCTATTACATCTCTCATTATGGGATACTTCACAAGAAAAAATCTAGTGGGATAAGCTAGATAAACTAATGGCTAGGGAGCTAAAAGAAAATAAACAAAGGACGATACTGAACTCTAGCAAATCTTGTTAATCTGTTTTGTGGAAAAGGCAAGAAATAGCTGAAGATGCAGTTTGAACTGTTAGAAACACAGTTGAGCTTTCCTGAAAACAGTGGCAAAAGAGAAGCGGGAAGTAAAACACCAAACACATATCCCACCATTTCAGAAAGAAAAATGATGTAACAAAAAACGTGCTATGCAAAGCCTAGAACACAGGAGTGCTCACAAAATCTTTATAATCATGTATTGTTAGTACACAAAAAACATTCAATATCATGGATGCTCACCATTTGTTTCTTCCCAACCATGGCCAACAGGTCTACATACATATAAAACCTGTGTGTGTATGTGTGTGTGTATGTGTGTGTGTGTGTGTGTGTGTGATGTAATGGTGCAGGAGCCTTTACTCAACAAATATATGTCTTTCCTAGAATGAATGTCTTTGGCTTCAGCCCTTTGAAATTGAGATGGGAGAAGCTTATGACTTCCATTTATTGATATTATTCAATGAATAGTATAGATTTAGAGACTAATGAGCTTTTATACTGTGATATTTAACACATGAGAAATTGGTTTTCCCTTTATGTGATTTGCTAATATTATTGAAATTAAAGATTTATTTTTTCTCCACATCTTTTTTTTATAAAGAATAAAATAAAATATCCAAAGAAACTGCCTAAGTTGTCACTTTAGGGCCATCTGTTGGAGAGCATGAGGGAGAGCCAAGAAGTGCCAGCCATCACACCACAGTGTTTACCCCATTTTGGGGCCACAAGTTTTGAGAGAGACCTCTCCTTGCCCAGCAAATAGTAATGCAGGACGATTTTCTGCCAAAAGAGTACCTTTGTATGCTAGATTCTACACTGAGAGGGAAGCTGTTTTATGTCACCTTTGTGAGGTCACTCATGGACTGGTAAAATGTTGGGTGGGTTGCAAAAAATAAAGGCTTTGCCTGGCTCTTTCTCATGGTGATTCTCCCAGTGATCTGAGGTTTGAGGTCTGAGTATGCTCACTCCCATGCCTGCTCTCCTTTGCAGGCAGAATTCTCCAGGAAGCAGGCTCTGAAATGGAGTTTAGGGTGCAGGAGATTTGTTATGGAGGTCCCTTAAGCTCACTGGATCATCAGCTGCAGGAGGGAGGACAGATAAGCAGGATTGGACAGAGGGAGAAGTTGGACTGTGATGCCTTGTCTGTCTCCATGACACCACTGGAGCTAGAATAGCCCATCAGAATTGTTCTAAATTAGCTGAAGTACCCGGTCCTTTATACTCTAGTTTCAAGCAGGCATTGAATGTAAACTGCCCCTGGGAACACATGATCTTGGGTGAGGAAGTTCTGAACAGCTGGAGCCATCCCTGATTAAGCAAAATGACCTTGGTAGGTCAGTACCTTCTGGTGGCTCTGAGTTTCAGGTCCCTATAAGGGGATTGGAAATGTTTAAATGTTAAGTGGTCTTGGGGTCCTTTTAATAATCTTAAATATTCCAGGTCAGAACCCCAAGAGTAAGTATCTTGAAAGCCATCCTTGAGATAGCTATCTCAGAGCAGAAACTCCAGCCTCCTTCGAATTCAAATAAACAATTTGCTGTCAGACTTAATTCCTTCTGCTTAGCACATCAAGTCACACTCAAAGAGACTATGGTAAAACCAGAAAGTCTTTTCGTATTCCAAATAAAACTTATCAATAAGATTCCAAGAGAGGTCAAAATGACTCCTTAATTGTTTAAACACAGAGCCGACACTATATATAAACACAATTTGAGACAGTCATTATCTTTGCCAGCTCTCAGGGAACTTCTGCTGTCAACTTCTTGTTGCCTCCATCTGAATGAGTGACATTTACAACGTTTAAACATGGGAATGAAAGAAAAGTGTACCTGCCTCCCAGGAGCCGTGAAGCTCCATGGAGATGCCAGTCAGAAGTATCATTACTCCCGTCCTCTGAATTTCATTACATTAGGTTAACCTTCTATTTCCATAAAAATATTCTCAAAAATGACTTCAGATCGAAAAAATTTCATGCAGCTTCCATGCACAGATACATTTTAAAACTATTTGTAGAAAGAATTTGTGCATTGCAATGAAATGGATTAATTCTGGTTCACATCAGGCATTTTTTTTTGCACATTAAAATAATGTACATGACCATAGCCATTTATATATATAACAACAGAATTAATTTTGAATGGTTAAAGTCACAAGACAACTTTGATATAATTTTATCTGAGTTGATTTTAACAAACAGAGGACATGAGGATTTGAGAGATTAAGCAGTCACCTACAGGCTCATGACTATATTTCCATCCATTTTATAAAGTATTTCACATGCCACAGGTTCCTTTCTGCTGAGGAAAATAACATTTTGTGCTGTGCATGAAGGAAGAAATGGGGAGGAAATAGGAAGTGAGCCAGTTTAGGGTCTTTGGTTTCCTTGGCACCAGCCTATGGGGGCTCAGAGTAGTCTGAGCTATTTCACCCTGCCCAGGGTTTTGTTTTCTTTTCACTGTGGCATGTTTTGATTTCAAATTCCCGAAATTAGGATGTTATAAATGATACTGACCTTTCACCCTCCACTGCAGAAGTACCCTTGTCCATAGCCCCCTCCCTCCTTTTGTGGAAATCTGCATCTTTGCTTGGGTGGAAACTACACCTGTTCCTGAAATAGCTTTTGCCTGAAGAGGCTATAGGTGTGTGTGGGAGACAGTGTCTCATTTATTAATTAGAGGTAAGGCTGGGATTCTGGCCCTTTGAATGAACACTGTTCATTGTCTTTGGTTTGTGCTATCTATAAAAATAAAAGTGTAATATGCTAATTAGACTGGATGTCCTTCTGGACGACCTTCTGGATGAAGCTGGGGCTGTGAGGGAAGCTCGGGTCCTGGGTGCCGGAGGGAAGCTGGTGCCAGCATCCAGGGGAAGGCTACTCTTGTATAAATTTCATGCATCAGGCCTCTAGTTAAATTATAATTTAAAAAATAGTAAAATAATTACTCTCAAGATATAAAATGAACACACATCAAATCTTTTGTTTAATTCTTTAATTAATGGGGGAATCAGTATAATGTTTTAACCATTTCAAAGGAAAATTCAAACAAAAGCACATACCTATAGGAATATAGAAACATTATTTATTTCTTTATTATTTTTAAAATATATTTTTATTTATTTCAGAGAGGAAAGGAGAGGTAGAAAGAGATAGAAACATCAATGATGAGAGAGAATCATTGATCGCCTGCCTCTTGCATGCTCCCTACTGGGGATTGAGCCTGCAACCTGGGCATGTGCCCTTGACGGAAATTGAACTTGAGACTCTTCAGACTGCTCTATCCACTGAGTTGAACCAGCAAGGCTAGAAACACATTCTATAATAGAGATAAAATTGATCAATAGCCACAGGGTAATAATCAAGTGCATCTCCACCAGACACAATCTGCTTTTCTTTGGGCAAGAATCATTTGAATTTGTTAGTATTCTACAACTTACCCAGTTGTGTAATAGCTCAAAGACAATGAAAGGCAGAGGTTGCCTGAGAGGGTGCCCTAGACAGTAATTATATTTACTCATTTCAAAGTCCTTTATACTATTTCTGACACTATATTTTGAATGCTGCCTTTGGACTCAGCTTTCATATCTCATATAAAATTGGCCAATGAAGTTAAATGCTTACTTTTTTTTCTATGTCTAACAAATATGTAGCTAACTGAGTTTAACAACAGGATAATTTTGATTTACATAAATATTTTTGTTGGCTAAAATAATAATTTTTATTTTTTTTTCAATTGGATATATTTAAATTTATTTTAAAAATTATATTGAAACTAGTCTAACCCACAAGTTTAAAATTTCCTTCTCCAATATGCACAAGTTATCTCAACAAAGTTACTAGTGGTATCCAGTAGGGAGGCCTTAGATGGAGCTCATGGCATGTGTATCTTCCTTTCTGAATGGCTGCATGACCTTGAATGACTTTCTGGTATTCTCTGAATTTTGGCTTCTTCATCTGTTAAACAAGAGATCATCCCCTCATATGTGAAGGTCACTCCAAACCCAGAGGCTGTGGGCAATGAAATGAAGCACAGATCTTCCCTTCTCCTAGAGCTCCTTGCCCTGCTCTTGCTAACTTGAGCCTTCTCCTCTGTTCCTGCCATTTGCCTCCAACCTTATTCATAGGAAGGGTACTGACAACTACTCCCTTTCCCCCAATAAAATTTCAACTCAGGAAAGAATCAGACATCAGGCTTATGTGGTTCTACCTGGAATTCCAGTCTCTGGGCCTCCTCTCCCAGGGCTGCTTGCTATCCTACAGGAGAGGCTCCATGATCAAGTCCAGGAAAAGGTGAACTACGCTTGAAACACACTCATCTGAATCACCTCAGAGCTGCTGTCCTTGTGTTTCCTGTTCATCCCTTTCCAATGTTCTTCATTATGAAAGTATTAAAACTGACAGAAAAATAGAGAGCAAGATAGGAGACCACCTATGAACTATGACTCAGCTATATCAAATGTTAATATTTCACCATCGTCGCTTTATTCCATTAAAGACATAAAGTATTAGAGTTGAGCTTATGAACCTTCCTAACCCTATTCACTTGCTTATCATTCCTGGATGGGTTTTTATATTTTAATATCACACATGTGTCTTCATAAACAATGAATAATCTTTTTTGCATATTCTTATACTTAAAATAAATGACATCATTTTGCCCTAGCTGGTTTGGCTCAGTGGATGGAGCATTGGTCTGTGGACTGAAGGGTTCTGAGTTCAATTCCAGTCAAGGGCACATGCTGGGATTGAAGGCTTGATCCCCAGTAGGAACAGTCAATCAATGATTCTCTCTCATCACTAATGTTTCTGTCTCTCTCTCCCTTTTCCCTTCCCCTCTGAAATCAATAAAAATATTTCTTTAAAAATAAATGATATCATTTTGCTCATATCTATGTTGGGGGTCCCTAAGACCACCCCCAGGTTTGGCAATCCCACAGGAGGACTCACAGCACTTGGCATATATTGGTACTCTTAGCTCTGACTTCTTATAGTAAAGAATACAGAGCAAACTCAGCAATGAAAATGGCTCGTGGGGCAAAGCCAGAGGGAAGCCAGGTTCAAGCTTCCAAAACCCTCTCCCAGAGTAGTCACGCAGAATTTTCTGAATTGCTCTAGGAACACATTGTGACAATATGAGAGAAGTGTCCACCAGTGAAGCTCATTAGAGACTCAGGACCTAGGGTTTTCCTTGGGGGCTGACCACATAGCCACCCTCTCTTCCTGGAATGGCACCAAAGCTCTGAACTCCCCAAAAGAAAGCAGGTACTCAGCACAAACCACATTGTCTGTACAAATAGTTTATTCACATTAAGCCTCTCTTACCACTTAGGGAATGGTGGGACCCCCCTTGAAATTTAAGTTCCCAGATGTCAGCCAAGGGCCCACCTTGAAACCAGGCCTGTCTAAAGACAGCAGTCTCAATGGATCATATTATCTATTTTCTGCACAGAGGCTATATTGCAGCTTTTTATGGGCAACATTTTGATTTTAAGATTTATCTGATATGCTTAGTTTATTGAATTTTTATAGTATTCTGTTGAACATTTAAGTTGTTCCTTATTTTTCATGGCTGCAAATACTACTACAAGAAACATTCTTCTGTGTTCTTGGACATGTACAGATATCTCTGGACTATAATGTATACATATCTTCAACTTTGCTAGGCACAAGTAGGTGCTCTCCAAATTGTACCTACTTTACAATTCCACCAGAACTGTGAGTGCTTGCTTCTTTACCTCTTTGCTAATGTTTATTAGCTCAATTTTTACTGATCCAGTCAGAATGAGGGGAGGTTTCCCTTAGTTACAGTTCTTAAGGCGTGCATACACCTGGGAAGCAAGAGCGCTTACAGGAAAAGGAGCTGCTGGAAGTAATGCATACAGGATCAGGATCAGACAGAGAGACAGCACAGAGGCTGCTCCTCCTTAACCACGTCCATCTCTGGCAAAGGTGCTCCTGAATAACATTGAAACAGCATCAAAAGAAGTTGCAGATCGTGAGCTATACAATGATTCATCACAAAATATTGCCAGTTTCTGCATAAAAAATAATCAGAGTTCTTTCCTGTGATTCATACACTACTCAGAAATCCCTGGCTTCCTAGAACTCCAATAAAAACTCTAAATATCTAAGCAATCATTCTTAACAGTACTTTTTTTTGACTGAGGGACACCAGGAATAGGGCCTGGTACAAGGTAGATGTTTTGCATATCTCAGCAAGGATTTCTACAGGGGCTCTCTTGTCTGGATTTCCTGTGGCAGAAGGACAGGAGAGGGATGTCCATTCATGGGTTTTACAGATGTTACTGAGCATCTAGTGCTGTGCTCTTTCTGGGGAGACTCAGTACAGTAGAGGAGACACTCTTAGTCCAGGGGTGAAGGACACCTAATGAGCAGTACCCAAGCTGTCCTCCCTGGGGATCTGCCTAGGAAACAGAGAAGGTGAGAATGATTGCGGTTTGCAGGAGAACTTCCAACTTAGAGAAGATTAAACCTAAAAGCAGAACTTAATATGACAATATTGAGGTATGTAAAAGGCTAATCTATGTCTCTCCAAAATTTATATGTTGTTTTTCCAACCCCCAGCACCTCAGAATGTGACTGTATTTGGAGATAGGATTTTTACAGACATAATTAAGTTAAAACAGGTTGGGTCCCAATCTAATACAACTGGGGTCATACTGAAGAGGAGATTAGGACACAGAAAGTACAGAGGACACGAGGTGTGGAGACACAGGGAGAAGACTTCCATCTATAAGTCAAGGAGAAAACTTTCATAAGGAACTAATCCTGCTGACATCTTGATTTTGGATGTCCAGCCTCCAAAATTGTTAGAAAACAAATTTTTGTTGTTGAAGGGCCCAGTCTTTGGTTCTTCATTATGGCAGTCCTCAGAAATGAATACAGGTGTATCATTGAGGGACATGAAGACAAGAATGAACTGACCTCAGGGAAGACTTGCAGTGACAGGTATGGGTATGGAAGCAGGAGAGTCGGCTGGTACCCGTCTACTTTGTTTCTTACCCTCAGCCCCTTTATCCTCTTCTCTAGTCCACACAGTGGAAACATGACTATTGAATGGCCCAGTTTTTTTTTTTTTTTTAGAGCTTTGATAGATTTACTTACCAAGGCTTATTGATTGCTCATACCATGACTGAACTATGCATTTACAGGTGACTCTCTTACTCTCCACCTCCCAGGGCGCCTGGACGCTGGCTCCTCATTTAGCTCCCTACCTCTGGGCAGCCAGGACTACTTTACTCCAGGTACACTTGAATCCATGCTTCTGACCCACTAGTCTTAAACGCCCTATGTTTTATAAGGTGGGGCCTTCAGCCACTCAGAGAAAACACTGATATCCTTGACTCAGTTTAAGTTTTAAAATTCCCTAGGGCAGGACTTGAATTGGCTTACCTTGGGCCAAGTTAGCTGTGCTGGGGTAACCATGTAAATGATTTAGAGTGGCCATTCTGGAGGCAGGGAAAGGGCCAGAAGTAAGGGAAGCTGCTGAGCTGATCACAACATGGTCTTCTGAGAAGTGGGAATGACTTCCTAGAGGGAGAGGTGTTTTAGCCACAAGCTAAGGACCAGGAGGAATGCATCCAGCATATATTGTCAAGGAGACTGTGCCCTGTGCCTGGAACATGAGATGCACCTGCAGAGTGGAGGAGAGTGAAGAAATGAGGCAGGGCCAGAGCAGCCCAGGCCTGGCCTGGGTGTTTCATCTCTTTTTTCAGAGGATGATTAAAGGGCGCTGAGTAGGAGAACAGCACATTCAAGGTCAGATCTCAGTTAGCTCCTTGGATCAAGAGCTGAATCAAGCAAGGTGCTGCCTAAATATCAGATTTATAGTCACACATAACATACTAAGTCAGACTTTTTGGGGTAGGATCCAGGAATCTAAATTTTTCACAAGGTCTCCTAGTAATTTGTAGGCACAGTGGGGATTAAGAATCATTGGTCAGATATCTGACGGAGAGTAACTTAGAAGCTGCTGGTAAAAACTTTTTCTGCCCTGACTCTCCTTCACTATTTGTTGCTTTTGACCTTTTTTCCAAGCAGAACAATGTCTGGACTATTTTACAAGGCAAGATTAGATTTAAATTATATTCCATAACTATAGGAAGTATGTGTGCATGCACATGCTTAAGACAGTTTGCTATGAAACCCTTGAACATCTGCTACATGTAAACAACACTGATTCATGGGAAGAGAGAAAAATGAAACAAAAACAATCAGTTCAAATAAAAGAGTAAGAATAGCAGAGCAGTTCAGATTAACAAGACATTTCAGCAAGGTGAATTTGTAGCCCTCTAACCTTAAAATCTGTCATGCAAGACCACATTTCACAGCCTCTTTCTAATTCCTGTAAGAGAGGCAGATAGATAGGTTTTTCAGGTGGAATAAGGACACTTCATCTGACTTGGCTTAGATGCAGAACTCACTGTCAGGTCTCCTGTTTACGTGACAATGTTTGCATGAAGGCTGATGAAGGTATAGAGGGAGTCATTCATGATGCTGAACAATAGATTACCTGATGGGCTTTGCTTCCTTACACAGACATGAGGCACATGTATCCATAATTTATGTTCTAACCAAGGGCTCTCTATAAAGGGGAGGTGATCAGGACTTGGGCAATGATGTAAGGAGGGTCCTGGCAGTGACATCTTGATGATATAGGACATGAGAGCACTACAAGGCAAGTGAGAATGTGTAAAGGAGAAGCTATTGCTATTCTCTGGACTGGCTCTCATCCATCTTTGGAAGGTGGTGTTATCTTTCACTGAACCAGAAACTGCTTTCAATCCACACTCCGCTTGTCTGTGGCTGTGTGTTGAACATGTATCAGCTTCGTGCATTCCTTGGACCATTTCCACTCCTTATCCAATCAATACTGCAAATAGGTTAGGGAGTGAGGCTGCATCAACTCTGCCTGGTGGCTGTGACTTCCCTCAGACATCTTTGCAGCATTTAGTAATGAGTGCTCTGAAACTATAGAATACTACTACTAATAATTATTATTACTGAGAGAGAGAGAGAGAGAGAGAGAGAGAGAGAGAGAGAGAGATGGATGTGAGAGAGAAACATTCATAGTTTGCCTCCCATATGTGCTCCAAGTAGGGATCAAACCTACAACCTTTTGGTGTATGTAAACCTTTGGTGTATGGAACAATGTTCCAAACAACTGAGCCACCCTGTGAGGGCATTATTACTATTATTTTAACTAATTCTGGACATCAGGGAATTGTGTCAGATGTTGTTGATATCAGAACCAAAAACTTCTTCTCATAAAGAGAAAGCTTATCTACACCAAAATACTTTTAAAGCTACCCTAACCCTTGGGTTAGTGAGAGTTCTTGGGTTTGGACTTTTGATTCTCTATGAAAATATGTTGCCAGTAAGAAGACATTTATTGAAAAATTAGTCATTGAGACAGATATTGCACTGGGCCCTTGGATAGAATGATAAGCAAATCAGGGGTGGTCCCTGCCATCTTGGAGATCACTTGGATGTGAAGATAGTCATTAATCAAAGAATTACATTGATGAATATGTTAGATATGTTCTTTGAAGAAACAGAAGACACTACGCAAAGAACATGGAGTATGAGGAGAAGGTCATTTGTTGAGATGTCTACACTTTGGAAATGGATTGGCCTGAGAGGCCACAGTGGATTCAGGAAGACCAGTTAGATAAAAGATAAGGCTCTCCTGGACCAGTGGTGTGTGTGGCAATGGTGAGGAATGAGTTTATTTAAGAAATATTTAGGAGATGAGACAGACAGGAGTTGGTGCTGAGTTGACACTGGGAGAGGAGAGGAGGATGCAAGGATCATGTCAAGGCTATGACTTTGGCAGTGGGTAGGTGGGAACATTTGGGGATCATATTTGTGGTGGAGAGATATGGGTGGAGATGATGAGTTCAGCATCTACTGTGAAGATCTTGAGATTATGTTGAGACACCCAAGTGAAGATATTGAGTAAGCCCTTGGATATGAATATCTAAAGCTCTGTAGGAAGTATGCACCTAAAAATATACCTGAGAATCTTTGGGGGATGACACTGCCATGCATAAAGTTGCCTATACAGAGAGTCTGCATCATCTTATCATCAGGATTAGTTACTATTTCTATTGGATCCAGAATTTCTGTGAATGAGAACCTAAGGAAAAGAATGAAGTGGTCAATTTGTATTTCTTAAAGGTCATTCTGACTGTTTAGTGGTGAGTAGATTGAGAGATGTCAGTGGAGTAGAAAAACTGGATGATTCTATTTTGATAATTCAGGTGAAAGATGGGGTTAGTTGGGACTCTTGGCAAAAGTGGTAATTGTGAGAAGGGGATGGCTTTGGGTTATGTCTTGCAGGTGGAGCTAATGAAATTTGCTCAAGAGTTGGATGTGGGATATGACAAAAATGTTAAAGTCAATAATAATTCTTAATGTTTTTGTCTGAGCAACTGGAACTATGGTGTTCCAATGTATGAAGCGGTGGATACTGGAGGAGCATCAGGCTTTGGGTGTGTGTGTGTGTCATGCTCGAGGTTCCTAATAGAACATGAGATGCCCCCCTCTCCCTCAAGTGGAGATGTCAAGGAGAGGGTTAACTACTGGACTCTGTTGCTCAGGATGAAGGGTAGAGTTCTTGGGAAGCTTAGGACATAGAAGGCATCTGCGGGAAGGCATCTGTGGTACATAGGAGCTGAAGCCACCTTTGGAACAGGGAGAGGACACTGGGTCGCAAGTTATATTTCTCACTTCTTCCTGACTGCACACACACAGGATTATTCATTTAAACTGAGGTTGAAATGACTGCAAAGGAGACTCAAATGTTTCCATTAAAGCCTGTTAGTTCCTCCATCCTTTGTCCTTTTATAACATCTGAGATGGAGGGGAAAGAGTGAGGAGAGGACTGGTCTTGTCATTATCATCAGCACAAGAGGGAGTGGAAACTGCTTGCTCTGTGCCATGGCCCTGCCTCCTTATTCAGCTGTTAAAGGAGCTGTTTGATCTTTGAAAATTCTGGAACTGGTTAAGATGCCGTCCAAATGACTTTCTTTTCATGCTTTTAACGTGCTGCTTGTTGGCTGCCATGGTCACTGGCTTTGCCAAGGAGCCTTTTTGACATTATCTCAAGAAATATTCTATGGACCACCCACTCACCTACTCATATTGTCTTGACAACTTGTTTGATTCTGTCCAGAGACCTCTGGATTTTAGCCTCAGGATCCATGATGGGGAGGGAGGCTCTGGGGAAAATTCATGGAGGTAGCAAGAATGTTCCCTAAGCTGTTTCTCTTCTGTTTTCAAGAAACTTACTGCACATGTTCAGCATTGATCTCCTTTCTGGAGTCACTTGCAACCCATATTTTCTGTAAGAGATCTCTTAGCTCTCAGGACAACTGAGATATAGAGATGGCAGGAGCAGCCTGTTACTTCCCTGGTCAGCTATTAATGGTTGGGTTTCTGGATGTTAGATTTTCCTCATGTTGTGATGTAACCTTTCCAGAGGCCCGGCTGCCTTGTCCCTTTCCCAGGAAGCCAGGATGGGCTAGTACATTAAGCAAAAATGTACTAGAATGTATCTGTTCCCCAAAAATGGTTGACAGTTTCCAGTTCTGTAACCTTTCCAGGGGGGATGAGCCCAAATTCCATATCTCTCTCCTATTAAGAAATGTAATGACAGCCATGAGACTGGCACATACAGCCTATAAGAGTTTTCCATGGGTGGCCAGGGTAGGGTGCCCCATTGCACAAGTGTGGCTGGTGCAGGGCGCCTAGGGCAAACCTTGAGTGCAGGTATCAAGGTTAGGCACTGGTCACTCCAGGACCCGATGAGTCTGCAATCATGGGTCTCTGGGCTGGGTGTTCTCTGATTGCCTCTGGCTGGGTGTTCTCTCTTTGGGTCTGCCATGTGGGTGTCCAGCAGCCCAAGGCCACTGAAGAAGGGGAGAGTGAGTCACTAGCTTTGCTTTTGGCCCAGATGTCCAGGGCCTGGTGCAGCATCCAGGTTGAGGATTGTTAACATACAAATCAGGGTAAGATGGGGTATTTCTGCCAGTTTCTAGTTTTGACCTAAACCCAATTCACATCGTTGGATTATTTATAACCATTTTTGTTGGAGGGGGGGGGAACATTCAGGCATTCACTCCTTCCCCTCCCACTCTTCTTTTTCCCTTTCTTACACCCTTTCCTCCTCCTTCTGTGGAATCATCTAACTAATTTCTCTGACCACTAGTTCATCCATAGCATTTTTGGGATAAAGTCTTGTGGTATTTAGATCACCAGGCGGCTAGGCAACATAACCCCATGATTTCTGCTTTATATTTGGGGAACTTTTTCCCTGTAATCTTACCTCTTATCGATTTGAAACCAATGGTGTGATCTTTAATTTGTAAGTTCTCTACTTCAACATTGCTTTACTGATTGAATACTCTGTGACCAAATTTCTCCCGGGAAGAATTTCCCTAAAGGTCATTAATACAATATTACCAAAAGTCATTTTAGAAATCAAATTTATTTCCATTGCTATAAATCTTAATTTTGATTCCCCCAAGGGCTTCCTGGAAATATTTTACGGTCTGTTTCAAAATTGATTCGATAAGATTTGACATTTTTCAAAGACCCTCAGAATAACAGGGCCAAAGCCTTGTTAGGTATTGTTGCCATTAAAGTACCTGACTGTCCCAACAGAATAATTTTTTTTTTTACATTATGTTCATTTACTTTCTGGATTAATTTTATGGTAGAAGAAACTGACTGCTGATTTCTTCTGGGAAACACATAAGAAGGCCAGAATTTAATATATTCCTTCACTCTGCCAAGGAAACTTTGCAAAGTCTCAGCTCTGTGAGTATATATAACCCAGATCTGGCAAATCATTTGTGGAGTAGTCTAAATTCAATCCTTTAGAGCAAACCCTAAAGTCCCTGTACATACAGAATGTCCACTGGAGTTTAAATTAATTGATAAGCTACTGCATCTTTAGGTTTCAAATTATTTCAGATGGTGCATGGTTTATCTGTAATTTCTAAGGCAGTCCATGATGAATAACTATTTTTAACGAAAAGGTTTACATCAATCATGAATTCCTTGCCTACTTATTTCTCAGTTGTGAGTAAAAAAATAGATATTAATATACCTGCTAGACAGAGAGATGACCCAATCCTTGCAGAAGCTAAAGAAATGACAATTTAGCTGCCAGAGGCTCCAGACAGCAATTAAACTGGTCCCTGGGAGGCCTAATTCTTAATAAAGAGCCGAGGTGCAATGCATGGCCTGCTCAGTTGTGAGCATTCCAGCAAGTCTCCTGGGACATTCTGCCCAGCTACTTTAGGGAGGCCCCTTGCTCTGAATGGGCTGATTCTGTCCAACCTTAATCAGCACACCATACAGTGTGTTCTTGGTTTTAACATGAACTAATCCCGCATTGCTTTCTCATTCACTAAATACCAGGTGTATCGGTTAATAATGCGGATTTTTTTAATAGATGAAGTTACACATATGTTGACATATATGTGCTTTGATATGTATGTTCTTTTGTTGTATTGACAGCAAGCTTCAAAGATTCATATGTCAAATTTTCTGAAGGCGTTAACATCATAGATATTTTTACGCTTAAAAATGTTGAATTTCTTTTTTTAACACTCTAATCTTTTTATTTATTTATTTATTTATTTATTTATTTATTTATTTATTTTATTTATTGGTAAAGGTATTACAAATATGTCCTCATCTCCCAATAACCCACAACGTCCCCCCCAAATGTTGAATTTCTTGCCAAAAAAAAAGAGCATTTGTGGTAAGTTTTAATTCATTACTTTATTTTGAAGACAAATGCTGCTGAAAGTTATCATATACTTCAGGAAGCTTATGGTGAACATGCTCCATCTCAATATACTTGTGAATGCTGGTTTAAATGCTTTAAAAGAGAACGATAAGTATCACATGATCTTACTCATTTGTGGAATATAATGAACAATAAAACTGATGAACAAAAAGAGATCCAGAGACAGAGAAGCATTGATCAGATCATCAAACCTCAGAGAGAAGAAGGTAGGGAAGGGTGGGGGTAAGAGGGAGAGATCAACCAAAGGACTTGTATGCATGCATATAAGCCTAGCCAATGGACACTGACACCAGGGGGGTGAGGGTATGAATAGGGGGTGGGGGATAAAGACACATATATAAGACCCTATTCAATAAAGAAAAATAAAAAAATAAAAATAAAAGTGATGATTTTGATGTGAAAGACAAAGAACAACCTGGTCAACCAAAAAAGTCTGAAGAACAACAATTACAGGCATTATTGGATGAAGATGTGTGTCAAACTCAAAAACAACTTGTAGAAAGATTAAATGTTGCTCTGCAAACAATTTCGATCATTTACAAGCAATGGGAAACATTTTAAAGGGAGGAAAATGGGTGCCACATCAACTGAACAAAAGACAAATGGAAACTGAAAAGTCATCAGTAAAATGTTGCTTCAATGGCACAAAAGAAAGTCTTTTTTTTGCATTGAATTGTGACTGGTGATGAAAAGTGGATTTATTTTGAGAATCCCAAATGCACAAAATCATGGGTTGATTCAGGTCAACCATCAAGATCGACTGCAAGGTCAAATCACTTTGGGAAGAAGACAATGCTCTGTGTTTGGTGGGATCAGGAAGGTGTGGTGTAATATGAACTTCTAAAACCAGGTGAAACCATTAATATTGATCACTACTGATGGCAAATAATCAATTTGATCCACCCTTTGATCCTAAAATGACCAGAATGGGCCAGAATACATGGCAAAGTAATTTTGCTTCATGATAACACATCATTACACACTTCAAAACTAGTTAAAGACAGTTAAAAGATCTTGCCTGGGAAGTATTAACCCACCCACTGTATTCACCAGACCTTGCTCCTTCAGATTACCACTTATTCTGATCGATGGCACATGCACTTTCTGAGCAGCACTTCAAAACGTACAAAGTGGGAAATTGGGTCTCTGAATGGTTTGCCCCAAAACAAGAAAAGTTCTACTGGGACGGTATCCACAAATTACTTGAAAGATGGGGGAAATGTGTAGCTAGCGATTACTTTGAATAAAGCACTTTTGATGTTTCTCTTGAAATTATCATGCTTTTTTTGATTACAAAATCCACATTATTAATCGGTACACCTGGTAATAACAATAGAAAAATTACAACAGGAAGCACTGGTGTCACATGTCCCTTAGCCAATGCTGATGGGAAATGGGTGGAAGTTATTCCTGAACCTCTGACTTACATCCTGAACTCCAAAGCTCCAGTATCACATGCCCCAGAGTGACTCCTTTCCCCACTGACTGTATTACAGCTGGTGGAGCCTCAAGATGGAAAGACTCTAGGACTCTGCATGAGCTTGTGGAGCAGAGCAGTTCTGCTTGCCCAGGACCAAACACAATGTATGTGACTGGTTAATGAGAAACTTCTTTGTAAAGGCCCTGCATTTTAAGGTGAGAACCTATTAATACACTCTAATGATCACACTGTATTTGTTCCTAAAGCTTCCATAACAAACTGGTGGCTTATACAAACAGAAACTTATCTTACTAGAGGCCCAATGCATGAGGATTCATGCAAGAATGGATCTTCCTTACCCTGGCTGCTGGCACCGCCTTCACCTTTCTGCCTTCCTTCAGGCTGAGAGCTGCCTTTCCACCTTCTCTTGCTGCTCAGAGGTCCGGAGCAGCTGGGGCAGTGAGGAATGCCTGCATCCTGCCTGCCCCTGGCTGTTTGGTGCCTGTGTATGCAAATTAACCCGCCATCTTTGTTGGGTTAATTTGCACACCCACTTTTGATTGCCTGGTGGGCATTGCAAAGGTACGGTCAATTTCCATCTTTGTCTTTTATTAGTGTAGATTGGTCTGGAGGCTAAAAGTCTGAAATCAAGACCTTCTGAAACCTGTAGGGGAATCTCCCTTGACTCTTTATGGTTTCTGGTGGTCTTCTGGCAATCTCTGGCACTCATTGGCTTATAGCTGCATCACCAATCTTTCATTTTCACATGATGTGTCTTTCCTCTACATATGTCTGCTTCTTTGTCCAAATTCCCCTTTTTATAAGGACACCAGTCTTACTGGTTTGGGGAGCACCCTAATGGCTTCATCTTAGTTTCATTCCCTCTGTAAAGAGACCATCTACTCTAATAAAAGAGTAATATGGCAATTAACCATTTCTCTGAGACGCCTAAGCCTTGCCCACCAGCCAAATCATGCCCACCAGCCAATCAGAGCAGCTGTATGCAAATTAACCCAGCCAAGATGGAGGCCGGCAGCCACGGAGCAAGCAGCGGTGGGTGTGGCATGGGTGGTGGCAGGGGCAGGGCGGGTGGTGGTGGTGGCAGGGCGCTGGGACCGGGCCTGCAGGGCAGCTGGCACCGCACCCCGGCGGCTGCGAGCCCTGCCTTGGCACTGGTGCAGCTGGGGTCTGAGGCTCACATCCTCAGCGGGCTCACTCGGGTGCGGGACTGGAGCTGGCGGGCAGGGCCGGGGCCTGGAGCAAGGGGTGTCCCGAGGGCTGAGCAGGGCACACTCCAGGAGCCGGCAGTGGGCAGGTCCAGGAGGCAGACTGGGGAGCTGAGCACGGAGGGTTGGTGAGGGGCAGAAGGGGAGGTGGAGAGAAGGCATGGAAGAGGGAGGACACGGGGGAGGGGTAGCTGAGCCCTGTGGCTGTGGAGGTGCTGGGGCCGCTGGGGTCCTAGGAGCAGAGACACAGCCCACAGGGGGCCCAGCACCCAGCAGTCCCAAGCCCAGCTTCAGCGCTCAGATTGGAGAAGCTGAGACACAAACCTTCAAGTGGGCCAGGCACCCAGCAGCTCCAAGCCCCACAGCTATGGAAGCACTGGGGCCACTGGGGCTATAGCAGAGACACAAATCTGTAGGAAACCTGTGGAAAGAGAGATAAACTATCATAACTTTATCTCCCTTTCCACAAGATGAGAAAACTGACCCTGATTTATTTAGTGATAGGGCCTACACCTTTCTACAAGCACAGTGTATGTTATGACCACTCCCAGGAAGGTCTGGTCATAATCCTGTCTCTAGGGAATAACACTACTGTGGCAAATCATCCAAGAAAGGAAACAAGCTTTTGTTGGGTTTATTCTGAAGGTCAGAGAACATGCCACCCCAACATATGATATGTTGTTATATTGATGATCTTGAGCTGCAGATGCTTGAAAAACAGCAAACGCAAGGAGAGGCTTTCTCTAAAGTCTCCTGATCTGCCTAAAATTGGGCCTCCACAAAAGTTTCCCTAGATGTGAAAAGTGTCATCAGCCAGTGGAGACTGACTCCTGTCACAGGAGACTACAAGGTGACATCACACCCAAACTTTGTTACAAACTATTTCCCCTACCCCCATTCATCTTTCCTAAAACTCATGTACTCTCCTCTAAGAGGCCTAGATATCCCGTCCCCTTTCTCTAGGAAGAAGGTATTTAAATCTGGATTCTAAGCCACCTTGGGGAGTTATTCATTTTTCCCTGGGATGTCCCACTTATACACGAGGTACACATGTTAATGAACTTTTGTTTTTCTCTTGGTAATCTGTCTTTCATTACAAGGGCTTCCGCTAAGAACTCAGAAGGGTAGAAGAATACTATTTTTCCTCCTCCGTAATTCTATCTTGGAAAATTAAGTCCCAGGCTGAACAGTGAGTTCGGCTCAAGTGCCAAAGCAGTCCTGCCTGAGGGGAGGGAAGCTTCTAGGGGGAAATCAATGATATTGGCATCAAAGTGAGACAGAGGGCACACACATGATTGCTGATGTGCCCTCTGCCTCAGCCCTGCCACCATTGCTGGTGGGAGTTTAAAGTGGTTCAACATTTTTGGAGGAGGATTTGGCAAAATCGATAGAAATGTTCAAGGTACATCCAAGAGTCTTCTTCTAGGAATCTCATCTGCTGAGATAAAGCACCAGTGCATAAGCCCTGGTCAGAACCCAGGATGCTACTGCAGGCTCCCCTTCCACAATAGGAAAACCTGCTAACCTGCATTTTTAAGACAAGGTGGCATCTATACTAATAATAAGGTAATATGCTAATTAGACTGAACACCTTCCAGACAACCTTTGGACATCCTTCCGGACAAAGCCATGGTGGCAGGGCTAAGGCAGAGGCAGGCAGAGAGAAGTTAGTGGGATCAGGCCAGCAGGGGAGAGCAGTTAGGGGGATCAGTCCAGCAGGTAGGTAAGCAGTTAGGAGTCAGCAGTCCTAAGGGTTCCCCAATTGGAGAGGGTGCAGACAGGCGGAGGGACCCCCCCAAGTGCATAAATTTTTGTGCACTGGGCCCCTAGTTTCCAAATAAGTTTACATTTTGAGGTACTGGAGGTTGAGACTTCAATATACCTTTTTGGGAGACACAATTCAACTCATAGTGCACATCAGTGTTTACTGAGGACTTATTGTAAACATTGTAAGCATCTTTCCAAGCCTCTACACAGATTACCTTATTTAATTATCACAGTAACTTTATGAAGGAAGTACTGCTGTTTTCACTTCTTAAGATGATGAAACAGGTGTGTAGAAATAGGAGAGAACTTGCTACAGGCCACCCAGAGGCTAAGATGACTGGGGGTATGGACAAGTCTGACTCTAGACCCCAGCTTGTGTCTATTTCATTTCCCCCCCAAAAAGCCTTAGCCATTGGGAAGAAGAAGAACAATGGATGAGGCTGTCTCTGGGAATCTTAGCCCCACCACGCACTCCCTAGATGACTGCAGATGTGCGACTATTTTGATCCGGAAGGTCGCAGGGAGATTCTAATACCAGGGTGACAACATCAGTGGGTGGACTAGGAGTTCATGGACCAGTCTTTTTGGAGACCTAGGCAGATTGCAGTAAAGTTTTTGGAATTCAGAAGCTGCTGCTTCCTGTGTCTATGGGATTTGCTTTGTGAGTGTTGAACTCTTATATGAAATCTCCTTGGGGCTACCTTGGTTTCTCTGGGAACTTCACTTTCTGTTTTTGCATAACATCCATGGATTACTGAAGGGCAAGAGTTCAGCTTCAGTGTGGGAATCCAGGCTCCTCTATGTTGGTCATGGAGCTTTTTATTTGGAGGTGGGCATACCATATGAGGTGTAGTGTAGGGGATGGCTGCAGAGTTCTGTTGGAGCTGGATAATGGAGAACTGATTGGCCAATGATCGGCTATGCCATTTTGGGACAAGATCCTGAACCTATGTTCTTGAAGTTCCTTGATATATTAGAGATACTTAAGAGCCCAGCTGTCTCAGAAAAAATACTATAATTTGACATCTACTGATTAAGGTCCAAGGAAAGTGCTTGTCCCAGCTCAGTCTTATTTAGACTGGCAGTATTCTATCATATTTTTAGACCCTGAAAGCTAGCCTTAAATTTCCCACTGCTCCTCCCCACCCACACCCTCACCATCTTTCAGCCAATAGGCTTTGGAAAGCAATTTTAATTACAAATGACATCAGATCTAAATCAGGATCTGAGGAAAGCAGCTTCCTTGTAATCAATCACTCCAGTTCACTGCTTTATATGCCTAATAGCAAAAAATAGATTCAGTTCATTTAATACGATGGCCTGGCCAATGAGTTAAGATGACCTGTAAGCGCCTCACCCAGTGAGCAGCAGACTGGGCTCAGGAACAGCCAGCACCTGCAGTGTGGCTGGGAGTTCCTGGGGCTTCTGGGAGGTGTTGTTTGTGGCCATGGGTTTCCAACTGACATTTCTCATTTACAAGGTGACCCCTGAGCACAGAACCTTTTAATTAACCCACAGACACAGTACATGTTGTGTGGGTGACTGTCGGTTTCTTTGCATTCTGCGGTCCTCTGTTGCCATGGCAACACTTTCCTAACAATGGCTTAGGCTGCTGCAGGGAGAGAAGCAGAGAGGCAGGCAGCCCAGTGCCAGCTCCCAGCCGGATAGTAAATATTCATGATAAGACCGTGAGGTTAGAAACTGCATTGTCAATGGGTTTTATTATTCATGGTCAGCATTATGCTGCTGGGAGTGGAAAAGGGAAGCTTGTTTGTCTTAAAGCTAAAACAGGAAAGCTAAAGTATCAAACTCTAGAAAGTTCCCTGGGAAGTGTGAACACTCCTCACAGTTGAGTTTTGACTTCATTAATGTCCAATTTTTCCATGGAAGTAGAAGGAATATAGGGAATCTTTATTAACAGGTAATGTTACCGTAATATCACCTTGTCCAGTCCATTTGTTTAATAATACTGGGTCACAAGGAAATGGGATTAAAACCTGAGACAGTCAATGTGTAATTAATAGTCTTCTGAGTAGCCTCATAACATGCTTCTACCTTCCTGTGAGAGACAATAAGATGAGCCAACCTGAGGTGCTCTGTCTATGACACAGATGTCTGCCCTCTGAGGCACTCATCCTTCAGAGAGTTCCACAAAAGAAGACATGGGTATGGGCACAGGCAACTTCAACTAAAACCTGAATGTTGTCTTGGGCACTTTTCACCAGGAGCTTGACCCCAGAAGTCTGAGTTCCCAGGAGCTAGGAAGATGGTTGCTAGAGATAATATCTCTTTCTGGTACTCACCTTTTCTTTCTTCTCTTTTATCAGTTCAACTGGGCCTGAGCTGTGTCCTCTTCAGGGGCTTGTGTTCACCTGGTGGTCAGATTTCTATAGAATTGACAGTGCTCTAGTTTTGGTCCCTTCCCTCCTCTTCTGGTCACTCAGGTCTTGGTTGCCCAAAAGCCCATCAGGTGTGCTTGGTCTCATTGCCGGTTGGCAGGCCTGGGCTGGTGCATATTGCAGTCTGGGCCAGAGGGTGAGAAACAGGACTCATTTCCCCCTAATGATTTAGTCCTACAAGGGGACCATGGATTAATCATCGGATCCTTATTTAGATTCTTGTTGGAAACTCATTTCATAATAATGGGGCTGTTTTAAGATAGAGGGAAGACTTGCCATATTGGTATGTACAAAAGTATTTCATTAAGTATTAAATAGCTATTATAAGTGTATTACTTGTAGCTTACTAGATTATTTAATTCAGCCAGCTGGGGAATTAATTACTATTTAATCAGTGCTATCTTTTAGAGGACAGGCATGAGGTTCTGTGTTAGTAATACACATTATTGTTTTTCCTCTCAGTCTGATGTGGTCCAACAGCTGGAGGCTACATTCCCATCAGACGCTGAATCCTCCAAATCCAGATGGATATGGGCTGGTGTCAGCAGGGTACCAGCAGGGGCCATTCTTACTGTGCATCTCTGTAGGTCACAGGGACATAGCCAGTCTCGGTGCCATCTAGCTTTGACAGTGAATGTCACAGTCAAAGCTAGCTCTCAGTTGGTCAAAACTACAGGAGGTAGAAAACCAAAGCCATATTTTAAAATTTCCAGTGGGCCAGTATTGCTTGAAGGAGAGGTCTCAAAAGTTTTAAAACTTTTGTTCTGTGAAAGAAACCATGAAGAGAATGAGAAGACAAGCCACACACTCGGAGAAAAATACTTGCAGAAGACACAGCTGTTTTTCAAAATAAACTGATAACTGTTTTTCAAAATAAACAACTCTTAAAAAGAACTCTTAAAATTCAACAGTAAGAAAATTAACATCTTGATTTAAATATGTACAAAAGACTTGAACCTCACCAAAGAAGATACACAGATGGCTAACAAGCATGTGAAAAGATGCTCCACATCTTATATTATCAGGGAAATGTAAACTGAAAACACAATGAGATATCCCTACAACCTATTAGATGCCCCAAACCTAGAACACTGACAACACCAAATGCTGAGAAGGGGTGGAGCAACAGGAACATTCATTCTTTGCTGTTGGGGATGTGAAATGGTGCATCCACTTTGGAAGATTGTCAGTTTTTTACAAAACTAAACATACTCTTTTCCTACACTCTAGCAGTTGAGGTCCTTGGTATACACCCAAAGAATTTGAAAATTTATGTTCACACAAAAACCTGCACACAAACATTTATAGCAATTTTATTCATACTTGTGAAAAGTTGGAAGCAACCATGGTGTCCTTCCATAGGTGATAGATAAACTGTGGTCTATCCTGACAATGAAATGTTACTCAGCACTAAAAAGACATGGGCTATCAAGCCATGAAAACAGGGAGGAAACGGCAATGCATGTTACTAAGTGAGAGAAGCCAGTCCAAAAGGGCTGCATACTGTGTAATTCCATCTATATGACACCCAAAGGCAGGAAAAGGCAAATTTGTGGAGACAGTGGTTTCCAGGTGTTTGGTGTGGGGAGAGATGAATAGGCTGAGCACAGGGGGTTTTTAGGACAGGGAAACTACACTATATGACACGTAATTACATGTCATTATACATTTTTACATGTCATTATATATTTTTCCAAACCCATAGAAGGTACAATATCATGATGAACCCTAATGCAAACAATGGCCTCTGGGTGATAATGATGAGTTATTGTAGCTTCATTGTTGTAATAAATGTACCCTGGTAGGATGTTGATGGCGGAAAAGGCTGTGCATATGTGAAGGCAGGGGTTTATGAGAAATCTCCGTACTTTCCACACAATTTTTATGTGAACCTAAAACTGCTCTTAAAAAGGCATGCAACTGGGCAAAAAGTACAAGGGATACGTCAAGATTACTGGAGAGTCATCTGTTTTACTAGTATGTAGCTGCAAATTGGTGGCTCTTTGCAAACAGTTGGCCCAAGCTTTGACTAATTGTGTAAGATATAGGTGAGGATATTGTGTACATATAGGTGAGGACTGAACTGGGAAGCCAGCCTTTTCATCTTCTTGTGAGGCTGCTGGGAAAAATGAGAATGCTGGCTGCGTGCTCCAGTCGGATCATGACAGAGTGCTCAAGTGTTCTTGGGTTCTGCTGGTCAGCAGGATTTTAGAGAGAGATTACTGTGAAACTTCAAACTCTAAGAGGGGAGTGCATCTGGGACATCTTTTCTTGTGGGTATTGAATGGTTTCTCCTGCGACTGGTGTGAGCAGCTGATGATAAACCAAGGGACACACAGGAAGTGCTTAGGAAGTTTTTCCTTTGCAAAGATTTCAATTACATTCAATATGTGGCATTTTCAATTAACTTATTATAAAGGCTATTATTTTGCACTTCATGCATGCCAGGGATACTTCATTTTTATACTAAGTCTGGGGAAAGTTTCCTCCTCACTTACACATAAGGAAGGGAAGCTCAAAGTGGTTAAGTGACTTTCCCCAGGTCTCATGTACAGTGAGATTCCAACTCTCATTTGGCTAACTCCAAGGCTGATGTTATTTTCAGCGTGCCTCATGTGCTATTCATTCTGTTTTGACTCAGCCTGGAACATTCTAGCTCAGCTACCCAGCGTTCTTTAAGCCACTTGGCTGATTTCAATGATCATCCTCCAGAATGGCCTGCTTTAGCATTGAGAAGTCTCTGTGGTGATGGACACAAGTGGGATGGAGCCAAAAGTGAGAGGCAAGTCTCTTTCCTTCACCCAAGAGGCTCCACGTGGTGCTAGTGCTGATTCTTGCTCCATTTCTTGGTGCATCCAACTTCCAATTCAGGACATCTTGGGATTCGAACAACTCCCACAGTACTTGCCAACGTGCAGAACTTCACTCTCCCTCACCCTCACTCCAAACATGGGACCTCCATTGCCCAGGCTCCACTGCCCTATTCTGAAGTCAAAGAATAGAATTCATCCCTCAACAGCCCATGGTCTGGTCAGCAGCTCTGAGTTTGGAGAAGCTAAAACTCTCCTGCCCGTAATTTCCTCTTGTCAGTGGCTCTTCTGTTTTTATAATCACACAGAATACTTCTGCTTCCCCTGACATAGCAGCTGATAGATTTGAGTGATGGGGTTTGAGAGTCCCTCATCAGGCTTTTTAGCTACTACCCAGAGGAAGAGGTGAACATACCACCATCCCCACCGAGCCTTGAATTAACAGAATTTTGGTGAACATGGACAAGCCTAAGTACCCTTTGTACAAGTTTGCTTGGAGGCCTGCCATTTCAATTTACAGTACAGACAGGAGGAAAGCATAGATTCAAGGGGACAAATTCAAGGTCATCTTTAAACCATGAAGTTATCCTGGCTTCCTCTGCCGGTTTGTTCCCTTGGCCCAGACCTTCCTAAATTTGAGGCCTGCTTCATTTTTTGCTTTCTATCCCTGCCCTTTGCATCCCACTGGGAAATACTTCACACTCGCAACCTTGATAGGAAGTAAGTGCACAGGATGACAATTCATGAAGACAGCAAAAATGTAAAAATGTTACTTATGCTCAATTCCACATTTTTAAGAGAATTCAACAAATTACATAGTATTTCCACTATAATATTAAGGTACAGAAGTACTGTGTTTATTGTGTTGGGAATAAAATAAATGTCTCCAATTTTCTCTCACTCTACCCCATTTACCTTTAAGTTATAAAAAAAAGTAAAATAATTATATTTTTTATTAGGGAATTTGTTGTTTGTTGTTTTTTTCGATATATTTTTATTTTATTTCACAAAACATTCTCTGGAATATAGGAAAGAAAATCATATGTCTTTGAGATTCCTCATTAACATAGAGTATGACTTGATCTGGGAATTTCTTTGTAGGTGCAATGATACATTTAAATGTTTCATTTACTTCCCCTCCCCCGCCACCCAATCCCCTGTGGATGACTATCTGGTATCTGAATGTCACTTCTTACTTGGATGTAAGAAAAAAGCCCTTTCTTTAACCAGAAAAATAAAGAGCAGAATCATTCCTCACCTCTAATTCTAATTAATTGAAATCATGGTATTTACATGATCTGACATCTTTTTATTACTCTTTACCCATAAGATGAACGAGATTGCTGCCTTTGTACCATGGAAACCTTATGTCTTATTAGATCTGAATTCCAGATTATATGACAGATGAGTGCAGATTATCATAAATGCAAGTCATAAGTGCACAGGAAAAGATCTTAACAAGGGCAGGATTTGTGGTGTTGCTCTGATGAAATTTAATTTCAAGATTCAAATACTGGTATTTTCTGAAAAGTTCAGAAGAGGAGGCATGCTGCATCAGGGACTGCAGAAAGCATAAATTAGTAGGAGAAGTGCACAGGCAGGACCATTTTGAATGTATGGTAATCTATATTTCAGCATTTATAGTTGTCTCATATAAATGAGGGGCAATTTCAATTCTGCCATCACTGCAAGAAAGGCTGACATGTTTTGGCATCTTCATTTAAAATGGTGCATGCTGTGTTCAACAGGAGTTTTTACACTAGATTTGCTAATCTATCATAATGAGAATCTATAATGCAAAGGGAGTTTCGGGTTTGTAGCTGGGCAGAGGGTGCAGTGAAATTGAGAATACATTTTTCTGGCACAGAGCACAAATTATGATCTCCATAATAGGCTGCAGTTCCCTGTAAAATGCTTCCTATTTATTGAAAGTGAAAGTTAAATTGTTAATGGTGTATTCCTCTGCATTTCTCAAGTTATTATTTTATGGCAGGAAATGGAATATGGATTGCAATCATAAAAGCCTTTATACTCACCATCAATTCAAAATAGTTTGCTGCAGGAGGTGTGAATTAGGTGGGCACAGTGTGGACTCAGTAATCCCAAAGCCCAAAGTTGCAGACAACCTGTTGACTATAGTAGCCCTTGGGCCAGGTCACCAGCCCATGACATGCTTGCTGAACCTGGCTCAGGGGAATGTTCACCCACATGATGGCCATGTCCTACATAATGTAGTTGAACTCTATGTGACAGCTGGTGGAGGTGGGTGAGCATGTGTGTGTGCATGCCTGGTCGCATGTCCTGTCTATGACAAGCCTGTGATTCATGTTTAATTTTCGGCTCTGCAGCTTCCATGACACACTCGTGTTGCTCTTGTCTCCATGGGGATGAGCTACATCTTCTACGATCACTAGTCTGAACCCTAGAACTCACACCCAAGCTACACAGATGTGCACCTGTAAACGTGAAGGGGCGTTTTGGTGAACGACAGTGAGTTCAGGAAGAAGGACGTGGCAGGATTGCTAAGGTAGCCCCAGAGTGCAACAGACGGGTAATGTTGCTGGTAACTGGTAAAGCTCTTACATGCATGTGGCCCATCCAAGCCTATTGAATTCCTGTGAAGTCATGGATTAGTTTCCTGTGGCTGCTATACACAGTAACACCATAGAAAGTTATTGTCTCAAGTTCTGAGGGCTGGAAATCCAAAATTAAGGAGTCAATGGGGAAGAGCCTCTGAAGCTCCAGTGAAGACTATTCTTCCTTGCCTCTTCAGTTTCTGGTGTTTACTGGTGATCCTTGGCATTCTTTACTGTGGCAGCAAAACTCCAGTCTCTGCCTGAGTCTTCACATTGTGTTCTCGGTGTGTGTTTGTGTGTCCAAGTTTCTTATAGAGAAATAAGTCATTGAGTTAGGTCCTACTTTAATCCACTATGACCTCATCTTAACTTGATTTCAATAACCTCCCTCTCTCATGGATACATCTACTATTACCCTCGGATCCTATCCCTGCTATAGGTTGAAATGGAAGGACTCCAAGCCAAAAAAAATGTTAACAGCTTTATTGAGGTGCAACTGACATACAATAAACTGCACATATTTAACATACATAATACACATTTTTATAAGTTTGGACATATACAAATATCCTTGTTATCATCACACAAATCAAGGTAATAGATATATTCACCACCTCCAAAATTTTTCTTGTGTTCTACCTATATTTTTGTGGTAACACTTAACATAAAATCTTAACAAATGTTTTTAGTGCACAATATCTTGTTGCTAACCTTAGGTGCTTTGTTGTACAGTAGATATAGAACTTACTTATTTTGTGTAACTGAAACTACATCAATTGAACAGCTTCCCATTTCCCAATCCCTGATAACTGTTATAGTCTCTACTTTGTAAGTTTTGACTACTTTATATATCTCTGTAAGGGAGATCATGCAGTATTTGTCCTATTACTAGCTTATTTCACTTAGCATAATATCCCTCAGGCTCATTCATATTGTCACAAATAACAGAACTTCTTTTTACAAGGTCCAATAATCCCATTGTATGTATATACCACATTTTCTTTTCATTTATCTGTTAATGGACACCTAAGTTGTTCCCATATCTTGGCTACTGAGAATAGTACTGCAATAAACATGAAAGTGTGGATATCTCTTTGAGACCTTGATTTCAATTTTTTGGGGCTTTATATCCAGAAGGCCAATGTAACAGAATAGAGAGCTCAGAAAAAACCCACACATATATAGTCAACTAATTTTCAACAATGGTGAAAGAATACACAGTGAGGAAAGGATAGTCTCTTAAAAAAATTGTGAAGGGAAAGCTGGATCTTCACATCTAAAGAATAAAATTGGATTCTTATTTTACACTATACAAAACAATCAATTCAAATGGATTAAAGATTTAAATGCAAGACTTGAAAGTGTAAAATTCTTAGAAGAAAACAAAGGAGAAAAGCTTCATGACATTGGGCTTGGTATTGATTTTTTGGGTATAACACAAAAAGCACAAGCAACAAAAGCAAAATTAACAAGCGCAACTACATCAAACTAAAAGCTTCTAGACAGCAAAGGGAAACCATCAGCAGAGTAAAAAAGCAACCTGCATATCCACATAATGGGAGAACTTATTTAAAAACCATACATGAAAAGAATTAACATTCAAAACATGCAATGAACTTCTACAAATTAATAGCAAAAACCAAGCAAACAAAACCTGATTTTTATTTAAAATGGGCAAAGGACTTGAATAAACATCCTCCAAATAAGACGTATAACAAACCATCAGATAAATGAAAAGATGCTCATCATTACTAAACATTAGGGAAGTGTAAATCAAAATCAGAATGAGATATTACCTCATACATGTTATGATAGCTGTTATTAAATAAACGATATTGATGGAGATGTAGAGAAATTAAAACCCTTGTATACTGTTGGTTAGAATGTAAAATGGTGCAGTCTTTATGGAAAACAGCATAGAGATTCTTTAAAATACTAACAGTAGAACTACCATATAATGCAAGCAAAATTATCCTTTATCTTGTTTATGTTCACCAAAATTGTACATAGGACAAGACCCTACTTCCAAATAAGGTCAAATGCACAAATTCCAAGAAGACATGAATTTTGAAGGGATACTATTCAACCTAATACAGGCCATATACCTAGTTCTTGCCAAATGGCTGCAATGATATTAATGGTGGTGGTGATGGTGACAAAGAAGAAGAAAAAGAAGGAAAAGAAAAAGAAGAAAAAGACAATAATGACGACGATGATGGTAATGATAATGGTTATGGTGATGACAATGAAAATTACAATGATGATGGCTATGATTATATAGTATTAATTAGCTTTCAAATATTGGGAGAAGACACTCCTTAGGTCTCTCCCTGTGCACTACCAGCATCCATGTTCTCCTCTTCCTAGGTCTACAAGTAAACTCTAATTTCCATGTCTTGCATATAAGTAGGGCCATATGATTAACTAGAGGCCTGGTGCACAAAAATTTGTGCACTTGGGGGGGGAGGGTCCCTCTGCCTGGCCTGGGCCCTCTTTTTAAAAAATTTTTTTATTGATTTTTTTTACAGAGAAGAAGGGAGAGGTATAGAGAGTTAGAAACATTGGTGAGAGAGATGCATCGATCAGCTGCCTCCTGCACCTCCTACTGGGGATATGCCCGCAACCAAGGTACATGCCCTTGACTAGAATTGAACCTGGGATCTTTCAGTCCACAGACCAACGCTCTATCCACTGAGCCAAACCGGTTAGGGCATGGCCTGGACCCTCCTGCAGTCTGGGAACCCTCAGGGGATGTCCACCTGCTGGCTTAAGCTGGAAGTCAGACATCCCTCTGGCAGCCCGGGAGCCCTCGAGGGATGTCCACTTGCCAGCAGTGAGCAGGCCTAAGCTGCAGTCAGACATCCTTACACTGCTGAGGAGGCAGGAGAGGCTCCCATCACCACCGCTGTACTGGCAGCCATCAACCTGGCTTGTGGCTGAGCAGAGCTCCCCTTGTGGCAGTGCACTGACCACTAGGGGAAGCTCCTGCATTGAGCATCTGCCCCCTGGTGGTCAGTGTGTGTCATAGTGACCAGTTATTCCCAGTCGTTCTGCTGTTAGGGTCAATTTGTATATTACCCTTTTATTATATAGGATTATATAGGATAGAGGACTGGTGCATGGGTGGAGGCTGGCTGGTTTGCCCTGCATGGTGTCCCGGATCAGGGTGAGGTTCCCGCTGGGGTGCCTGGCCAGCCTAAGTGAGGGGCTGAGGGCCGTTTTCATGCTGGGCACATCCCCTTTAGGAAGTGGGGTCCTGCTGGGGTGCCTGGCCAGTCTGGGTGAGGGGCTAATGGCTGTTTGCAGGCTGGCCACACCTCCCGTTGACCCAATGTCCCAGCGAGGCTGGCTGGAATCAGGTTTCTGGGATTTAATATCTTCTATAATTGAAACTTTGTTGCCTTGAGCAGAGGCCCAGCTGGCCTAGGCAAGCAGTTTCCTCCATTGCTGGTGCAATGGAAGCCTCCTGTTTGCTCTAGCTCCATGGCTACCGGCTGACATCTTGGCTGGGTTAATTTGCATATAGCTGCTCTGATTGGCTAGTGGGCGTGGCTTGGCTGGTGGACGTGGCTTAGGTGTTTCAGAGTGAGGGTCAATTTGCATATTACTCTTTTATTAGATTAGATTATCACTAGTGGGATGTGAGACAAAGTGACATGTAAATTATCCAGCTTCAGGCATTCAATGTGGGTGTGTCTTCTTCACCAGCTCACTGTCTCCATTCATCAGATGAATTCAGGGGAGGATGAGGCCCTAGAAGTTGCTGGAAGTTTAAGTGTGTTTAATAGGGCATTTTAGATTATCTATTTGCATTTTAGTCATTTATAGGTTTGAGCAATTGGTTCATTTCTTCTAAGTTGTTAAATTTATGAGCATAAAATTGTTGATAATATTTCCTGATTATCTTGTTAATGGCTGCAGGATCTATAGTGATATCTCCCATTTCATTCTTAATATATTGATTACATTTTTAAAAATTCTCAAGTCATAATCCTGCTTAAAATAATGCAAAAGATTTCTATTTCCTATAAGACAGAACTCCAATTCCATGCATGGCATCCAGGACACTTCCCAACCTCACCGCTGCCTTTCTTGTTAGCCTTACCTTTCACCAGCCTCCCTCACCATTGCCACCATTCTGGAAATACTTCCAGTACAGAAACCCCTGTCTGTCTCCTACTTTGAGCCTTGGACACACTGCTTCCTCTGCCTGCCAACACTCATCTCTACATTTCCCCTAATTTATTGCAGTTCCTAGAGGCTTCATCTTGCTGTTGCTACCTTTAAGAAGTCTAGAGTCAGAGTAAAGAATGTGAGACATGATCAGGCAGTAGCTTACAAGAATAATATCTCTCCCTGCTTCATCACCTGGCATTTCAAGTCTTATCCTATAACATTGCATCAATAGCATCATCTTCTTTCTTTGAGGAGGTAGGTGAAGACATCATCAAGAAGTATTTAATGATGTATTTTTATGTGCGGAGGTCTGTATTTCATGTAATGTTAACTTAACCCTATAAAATAGACATTATCACCATTCTGATTTTATGGCCAGGGAGTCCAGGCTGGGAATTAGTACTTTTGCACAGGGAGTGTGCTGGTCCCTTCCATTTGCTACCCTGTGTCCTCACTGTGCCCTGCTCTCTGTCCTCGGCTTCCATTGGGGGTTGCCCAATAGAAAGCTTCAGCAGGAAGTTGATATCCTGATATCCTTTCTGGGAGAACCCTATGGGCCAGTTTCTCTCAAGGGACCAAATCTATAGGATTTGCCTCCTTTGGCCTGGTTCCTGCCCTTTCCTCTCATCTTTTCAGTCTCAACTTGGCTATAGCTCTTTTTGTTGCCAGCCCAGGTTTTCTGCCTTGTGGTTCTCCTGCACTGAACCTTTGTAAATAATCCCTGAGTAACAAATTCTCTTTAAATGCCCCAGTTTCCAATGTGCCTTCTACCTCATGTTGGAACATGACAGAATAGAGCAAATGGAAGAACTGGGAATTCAATCCTCTCCTAGAGTTTCTAGGACCCAGGTTCCTGACCACTGCTTTCTGCCACTCCCACACATCTTTCTCAGGTTCCAGTAAGACACAGATTCCTGGTCCTATCTGCTGCCTGAGCTGGGCTAAGAAATCCTTCTGGGTGAAGAGGTAAATGTCATCAAACCAAACCAAACAGTACTATGCCAAATTCATATTCCTCCTTGGTGCCTTTTTATTAGAATGTAAAGGCCTAAAGGCTGACATCAAATCAGTTTTTTTATATTAAAAACCTAAAACAAAGAGAACCAGTTTTCCAGCTAATATCTGAGGGAACTTAATGCCATTCAGAATCCAAATACTCACACATAATATCTATTTGAGTGATGTGATGATCATCAGAGTGTTGAATTGTGAAGTTATAAGTCATGCACAAGAAAAAGACTGTATAAAAAATTAACTGTTGTGTAAATGTTCTTGGGAATAATTCTGCAGTGGCTGGTATAAACAACAAAAGTACCCAACCTGCCCCAGCTTTGATAGCTCTTTAAGAAACAAAGATTTTTCCTTATTTGGCAACTCCTATATATTTTGCACTCCATCAGGTGTTTTCAAACATGCTGTCTCACTTAATCTAAAGGACAACTTCAAGAGGCAGGTGTGATTGCACCTATTTATACAGGAACAAACAGAGCTAAGAGAGGTGAAGGGACACATGCAGGGGTACGAAGCTGGAAAGTGGATGGGCCATTTTCCACTCCCGGTCTTCTGAGAGTGCATTTTATCTAGCCAGAAACAGAAGAATATTAGTTCCAGAAGAAATAAAGATTCAAGGAAACTCATTATAGGACAGTTAGTGATTACATTCTCTGCCGTGGGACACATAACTTCCTGAAACATAAAAGCTGTGAACAACTGGTAAATACATAGTTTGCACAAATGTTGCTAGTAGTCTTGCACTCAGCCACCAGAAGCTTCCCTGGATGTCATAACAGAAGGGCCTTTGAGCCATCCAGTCACAAGTGTGCTCATTCCGGGCTACTTCCTGTTCCATGAGACACATTCGCAAACTAGCGGCTGACTGTGTCATAATATATGGTGCTTATCCAAAGAAGGAGGGTCTTGGCTTTGCATTTTAAAGACAACTATGTAGGATGAATGCCTCCTGGAGAAACAATTGTACTTGAGAAAACCGCAGGTACTTATGGATAGTGCACATTCATAATTTGGGTATGTTGTTGTTTTCTTCTTTCACCAATGCATTCTTTCTTATCCATTAGTCTTTTTATTTCTATCCATCTTAGTACTTGTCTTAAATACCCATTTTATCTTCCCTGTAATTCCACTTGTGTGGGTCCTAACTGCTAACTTTGAGCTCCTAATACTTTCTCTCTTCTCCATCAGTATTTCCTCTTGCCCTGACTCATTCCTATCAGCCAAAAGCCATATTGTGCTCAATGTCATTCTTAAGAAAGACAAAGATAAAACATAAACCTCTTGAATCTTGCATATCCCTTTCATCTATAGTTCTTTGCTTTCCAGTAGAGCAAAAGCTTCAACTTTCCATTAATAGGATTCTGACCCTCTGCCCTGTGTTTTCTTTGAGTATTTACTTGCTCTTCCTCTTCTTTCAGTCCCATGGCTCAGTCCTTTAACTGTTTTCTTATCTATCCTCATTCTGAAGTGCTTTCATCCAATAGCTTTGCTTTAAATACTATTATATATGGATTACTCCCCAAATTATTTCCAGCCCCATTTTTCCCTGAACTCCAGACAGCCCATGTGCCTGTACACTGGCCATTTCTATTTGTGTGCCTGAGAGATGTTTTGATGGGACATGCCTAAAAAGGCTCTGATTACCTCCCACCCCAAACCAGCTCTTCCCTCCCTTTTCCTCTCCTCCACTGGTGATCACATTCAACAAGTATGGAAGCGAATGTGCAACAAAGTTTGTCAGAGAAGGGCCCCCAAAGAAGTGGGCATGAGTTTAAGGAAGTGGCATGTTGCTGCACTTGAGTTTAGTGTGCTGGGACAAGTAGAGTGAAGTCTCTCTTTTGAGCATTTAGAATGGGTTGAATAGTGTTTTCCCAGAATAGATGCCCACCTGGAACCTCAGAATATGACTTTACTGGAAATAGGGTCTTTACAGATGTAAATAAGTTAAGGATCTTAGGATGAGAGCATCCTGAATTTGGGATGGACCTTAAATCTCATGACGTGTTCTTATAATGATAAGAGAGGACGCACGGAGAGGCAGATAAAATAGATGAATATGGCAGAGATTTGGGTGATGTAGACAAGCCCAGAAATGTCAAGGATTTCCTGGAGCTGCTGGAAATGGAAGAAGCATAGAATAGACCCTCCCCTGGAGCCTTTGCAGGGAGTGTAGCCCTGCTGACACCTTGATGCTTGACACCAATTTTGTCTTAATTTGTTATGACAACCCTGGTGAAATGATTCAGCATTATAAAGCAGTACAGCTCCCCCCTTCCTCTCTGATTGAGCATGGGGAGGTATGGTTTGAATAGATTCTGATAGCTAAAAACTGGGAGAAACAAGGTCTGTATTCATTTCTTGCCAATATAGTAAAACCTGCCTGACATAAGGAGAATTATATAACCTCTCCATGTCCCAATTTCATCACCAATTTCATGAGAATAACAATACTATCACCTTATAAGGTCTATTTCAGAGCCCAAACTCTTCATCAGCCTGCTGTGTTCTGTCTCTGTCTCCAGTGGAACCACATGGAAGATGGGATCAGTTCGTCAAAAAGGAGGGACTCTATTCCCAAAAAGAGACAAACAAAACAGTAGACATTAGCTGAATGCTCAAATACCAACTTTTTGATAGATGAAAGAGTCTAAAATGTATACTTAGAATATCTACACATTTAATAACAAAGATAAATGAGTAATAATTATGTTATAGAGAATCCATTTATAGGTTCCACACATATCCATAATGTATGAGAATATATCTATTTAAATTATTTATGGCTTTTTAAAAAGTTGTGTACTAAATATAAATTCTTTTAACTATTTGCCCATGGATGATGCCACAGCTTTCAAGTTGCCTAGACTGAAAGCAGGAGTTTGGGTAAGTCCAAAATGAGCTAAAGCTTTTGGTGATCATGGGACAGTGACCAGAAAGAAGGGGAGGTGGTGATGAGGGTCCTACCCTCAGAAGTAAATCTGAAGAAGATGAATATAAGGGAGGGTTTTAAACTCTGTTCTAGAGAAAGAGTAACCCCATGTTTTCCTGCAGGAACCAGGTGCGTTTGGCAGTTTCATTTTCTCTGGGGGACCAGGATGGCATCATCTGGCATCAACAGGGCACTCGGGTTTTTGTTTTGTTCAGTTTTATTTGTTTCTATTGCTAGGGACAATCTTCACTGTAAGGAACTATGTGTTTCCACCAAGGCAAGAAAAGCAAGGCTCCATATTGACCACAGGCAAAATCTTGTTTGGCAGTCAAGTGGCCACATCCAGTCTGTGGGTCAGAAGGTTTGCTTCCAACACATCTGCTCTTGTTAAGGAAACCAGAGTTTTGATTCCACTGCCTGAGGGATGCTAATAAATAATAGAGAACATCTCTCTTCTGCCTCTTTCTTCTTATATTAAACAGATATCACGGATTTCCCCAGAATCTGAGCTGCCTATTGCTTGCTTTTTCTCCTTTCTTTATATTTTGATCTTGTTAAATAATTCCAAGCAGCCCCCTGCCCAGATGACCACAGTCAAGAGAGATGCTGGGGGTTTTCACTGATGTTTTAGGCTGCTTTCCTTGTAAAGGATTGATTTCCATTAGTGGAGAAGCTCTTTGTCAGAAGTTAAGTCTGCTCTCAAACAGTTATAAGTAAATGTCTCCTGGATGCAGACACTGAAGGCTTTATTGATAATATTAAAAGTAGTTGAGATGGAATCAATAAATGAGTGAGTGGTAAATGAATGGAAGGCCTTCATTTTGAGCAAAAGGAGAAAGAGAGACCTAATTTTGAGGGTGAAGAGAGGTCTGACTTCCCAACGCTCCCATCGGCTGAGTGCATGATCCTGTCACATAAAACATTGGCCAGGGCCACAGATCAGGGTGCTGGGGGATGGCCCAAATGGCCAGGGCTAGGGTGAGCCACTTTCCCAGAAACTCTGGCTGAATGAATTCACGAACACAACCAGGTTCTCTTAGGAATCCAGAATCATGAGGTGAGAACCCCAGATACTGGGAAAAAGCCAAATGTGTCTGCTACAGGCTCTTTTTTATATTTATCATATAAAGTGTTTCCAGAGTACAGAAATTTTTGGATACAGTTCTCTTGTGTTCTTTTACAGTTTCCAGTTCTAGCATCAGAGAGCCTTCTTGATGCCTGAAATCCCCAAAGAGTTATATATATATAATTTATTTTTGCTATTGAAAGTTATACAGATGTACCCTATTTTCCCTTACTGAGCACTTCTAGCCCACCCTCTCCCCCTACCCTAGGCCTTCACCACACTATTGTCTGTGGCCATGGATTATGCATATATCCATATTATCCATATAAGTTTTTGGTTAATCTCTTTCTACTTACCTACCCTTGCCTTTCCTCTGAGATTTATCAGTCTATTCCATGTTTCTACATCTCTGGATCTATTTTGCTCATCAGTTTATTTTGTATTTTATTTTAGTGCTTATGAGGTCTAAATATTCCTAAGCAAATCTTGAATTCATTTGGCTCTGAGGGAGAGATAGGGAGTCTATGTCCATCTGGACCCCTAGAAAGTGGACTGTGGCGAGGGGCAAGGGTAAAGACAATCGCACCTACCGTGGGTCTTAGGAAGGAGCCACAAAAGGACCTGCTCCCAGCCATCACTCCATTTTAATGATAGATGGAGCTATGGAAGGGACAGAGCAATGTGGCCAGACAGGGGAAGAGTAGAGAAAAAAATGCTTGGACCTTCCTCTATTCCTTGCCCCACGTTGCTTAGGGATTCCCTGGCAGAATCTAATCTCAAGCCAGACTTTGAGGCAGTCTAATCCAAGGAAGTCACCACCAGGGCACAGAGCAGGGGCAGAGCTGGGCAAAGGAGGGGTCCATGGTGGGTGAGAGGGGATGCCGAATAGCCACCACAGTAACTGGTTTCCCTTAATACTTGTGTACTTGTCCTCAACATCACCTTTGTCCTCATGCCTGTTCTGTGTCTGTCTGCATGTTCCACTAAAATGGCCAGAGTTAGACAAGCTATATGATTAAAATTTGGTGAATGTGAGATTTTGAGTTTTTAACTGTCTTTAGAAAACCATTTTAAAGGCTGAGAGAAGGGGTTTTAGAAAATTCTATCGATTTTAGGACAGCATAGTTGTATCCATTCATTAATTCATCCACTCATCTATATGCATTGATTCCTTCTGTGTTCTGCAGGCCAGTGAGACCGGCAGCATGGACATGTCTCTGAGGGGCACTGCTCCTGCCAGCAGTGCAAGATTGAAACACACCTTTTCCCCTATAACAGGGTCTCAGTGAGGCACCACCATGTGTGTGGGATTCACGGGGACATGCTTTATCATGGCATCTGGAAATGTCCACAATAAGGATCACGGGATGCAAATGCCATGGGTACCTTGGAAACGTCCACATCACTCAAGCAAGGAGCTCAGACTCCATTTTCAGGCGCTGTTACTGGCCTTTCATCTAAATCATGGCTGCTCCTGTATGGAGGGCACTTTCTAGAATGAAAAGCACAGGGTTTCTGAGGCTGCAGAGGCCACAGCCAGGCCCTGGAAGATACTTGAGCATCATATGGGAATGCATGCTCAGGAAATCACTCAGAAAGAAACTCAGGGCAGCACAGCATAGCAAAGGACTGAATATGTGCAGCCACGTGACTCACACAGAACAGTAACAGATCCTGTAGCTGATACCTGATATGATCATAACCTCTCTTTATCTCCCCTTAGCATAATTGAATGTTCATTCATTGTACTCAAAAAATCTTTAATGGAAAATTAATGTTTGGTTCATTTAGAAATTTTTATCTGTTGATGGCTTAGAGCAAAGAGCTGATGAATAAATGAGAATGAACAAGTGCTGGCTTCCAGTAAAGCACAGACTAAAATTTAGCAGTCTTAACTTTTTCTCTATTCTTCTTTTTCCAAACCGCAAACAAGTTATTATATATTCAAAATGTTTAACTTTTCGTGTAGTGATTAATTGCTACATGAAATTAATCTGAGAAATTGCGATTGAGTTGAAAAAGATTATTTAGAAATATCTTCCCCAGAAAGATAAGTTTGGGAAATAATTTCAAAAGCTAACTGCTTTGTTTTGTTTGGAGTCATTATTCAATAAAATTTTAGTTAGTGGGTTAGAGCAATTTAAAAAATGGATGAGTCCTGCACTTAATAAATTGCATCCTTCTTTCTTGAGGAGGCTGAGATTTAGGGAAATGATGCTGTGCTGTGCTGTGTGTGTGCGTGTGGGAAAGGAGAGTTTGTCCTGGACTCGGAGTGTTTACACAGAGCAGAAGGTTCCCTGGGATAAATTCTGCAATGACACTTTGAGAGTCATCCTTCCCAAAGGAGAGGCACTGGGAGAAACGCGTGGCTAACACCCATGACAGCACAGTCTTGGTGACAATACCAAACGCAGAAACCAATTAAGCTAAGGACAACACAAACGAGGCTGGAGAATGAGAATGCGAGGGCATTCTTTTCACACACATCAATAAGAGGTTAGAAGAGACCTTTACAAATTAAATAAATATATTCATTGGGTTACCTAACCAATTTCCAGACATAAGCAAACAGGTTTTTGATAACAGAAAAAAATATCGTAGGGGGATGCAACTGATGCAGTAAGATTCAGTGCAGGCAAGACCAAACCATAACTTAATGTAAAATGCACTGACAATTAGAGAACCTTAAATATTTGTTCTATAGAAGAATAAAGCATGACTTTCATATATGACAATCATACTTATCATGCAAAAAGCACAATTTGATTCAATGGTCTGATTACAATTTGCTAGTTAAGGGTAAGAACTAAACAAACAAACAGATAAACAAAAAAACAAAAACCACATAAGCACACCTACCGAGAAGCACCACCATTAATTAGGAATCTGAACTGGTGCAAGGGAAGGGTGGGGAGAGATCATCAGACGTGGTTTTTTTAAAAAATATATTTTATTGATTTTTTACAGAGAGGAAGGGAGAAGGATAGAGAGCCAGAAACATTGATGAGAGAGAAACATCAATCAGCTGCCTCCTGCACACCCCCCACTGGGGATGTGCCCACAACCAAGGTACATGCCCTTGATCGGAATCGAACCTGGGACCCTTCAGTCCGCAGGCCGAGGTTCTATCCACTGAGCCAAACAGGTTCTGGCTCATCAGACGTTTTTTAAAGCAAAAATCACACTGAGCTTTTCTTTTCATGGAAAAGAATCTGTAAAGGACATGCTTCCATGAACCAGGCTGGGCAGTGTGCAGAGGATACTGGGAAAAACAGAACAGAGGTGAAGATGCTAAACTGCCCTCTGAAGCCCAGATAAGTCTCCACCTCCTGCAGGTGCTGGAAACCAGGAGACTGTAGACAGTGTCCTCAATTACAGCCAACTCATAGCCACATGCCACTGTCCTTCCCGAAGTAAGAGCTGGGTGTAGTGCTAACAAACACACCTGGTCCAGGTCAGGAGCAGGACAGCGGAGGTGAGCAGCAAGATGACAAGATGCCTTCCCCAGCAGATGCTCCATGTTTTTGTCAAAACCAATATATTTAGCAAGGCAAAAACTCCCCACAGACCACCACATGCTGACTGAAGTTGTTAGTTCTATTGCAATCCAGATGGATTGATTTGAGTCCCTAGCTTGGTCTGGGAGGTTTAAATCTTGGCATATGGCAGAGATCTTTCATCTGTTTTGAGAGAACAAGTGAAGATTCCTTTCCCTCCAGCCAGCCTGCAGAGTTGAATGGCAGGAGAAGAGGATGCATGGAAACCTCAGGTTGCACACACTGGGCCAAAAGCCTGTGTGCAGCAAATACAGTGTGTTCATATTTATGATTCTGCTCTAAAAATTTCCAAAGTCATGCACGCATGCTCTACTGGAAAGCTCATCTTCTCTTTTAAATGTCCAGGAAAAGAGTTGCACACAATTTTGAGAAAGGGGATTTATATGTAATTCATGTTTACAAGTTTCTTCCAAGAAAACAAATTAAAACAGAAATAGGTAAATGACATCTAACCACTTATTACTGATTATCTTTAGGCTTAATTGTTTTATAATATAAATAAATTCATTCTTCTTCTTTTATCTCCTTTCTTATCTTAAGCACCTGGTGGATTGAATATGTCCTCCAAAATTTATATGTTGAAGACTTATTCCCCAACATGTTTGGAGAGAGGACCTTTAGGGGGTTGGTTATTAAGATGTAATGAGATCATAAAGGGTAGGGTCCGGTGGGAACCCTGTTCAAAGTACACCAGATATGTAAGGCAAATTGAAGGGTGGGGGCCCTGTCCAGAGTACACCAGATGCTCAAGGCCAATTTGCCATACACAGGTGAGAAAGCGAGGACACAGTGATTGCACGTACACACTACACAGGTGTGCCTTTCTATCGCCCAAATATTGATGTCACTATTTGGCTGGAAACCTCTTTTGTCTAAATGAGTATAAAATATGTTACTGACTAGCCAGTATGAGGCTAGCTGGTCAGACTACTTTGTATGATAGTGCCTATGTTTCATAAGGCTGCTTTTATGTAGGGCATGGCTGCTTGGTATGAATCCTGTGTTTGCTATTGTATTAACAAGAGCTCCTATGTTGGAGGCTGCTACTTTGTGAGGCTACTTTGAAGAACTGCTTTGTCTAATGGCTCCTTGGTAGCAATGTCTACTTGGACTGCAATAGACTCTCTTATACTCATACCTATGACTGCTCGTATCTTCTCTATCTAATGCCTGATGTTCACCAAGATCCAATTCCTGACAGAGGAACTGAAGCCCCACAATTGGCGCTGTGAGCAGGATCAATGAATAAGTACACAACTGCTGCAGCAAGCAGGGTCAAGCAGAAACTTACTCCAACAGGTCTCAATCCAATAGGACCAGTGGCCTTATAAAAAGGGGAAGAGACCACAAAGAAGAGGCCACATGAGGACACATTGAGAAGGTCTTCAAGCCTGGAAGAGGGCCCTCACCAGGCACCACCATGCTGATATCCTCATCTTGGATGTTGAGCCTGCAGAACTATGAGAAAATATATGTGTGTTGTTTAAGCCACCTGGTCTGTGGTATTTGTTGGGGCAGCCTGAGCAGACCAAAACAAAACATGAGCATTGCTTTCTCTGTGCAAATGCCTCTGTTTTTATCCTGGAGGCTCCTGGGGCACATGGAGCAAATCTTGTTGTTAAGAAGGTCCATGGCCCTGACCTCTCACATATGCCACATGCATGTGACTCCATGTGACTATTTACCCGTGGCTCCAGTTTCTTAGGGTTCCTCCCCACCTCAGCCTGCCTTTGTCTAATCTGGTTTTCTTAGCCTGTCTCCAAAAGCAATTTTCTCTCTGTGCATTGTTTGTATTTTCTTTTCTGGATATAGTTCTTTTCTATGCAATATAATTTCCATTTCTAAGTGTGCACCAGGAAGGCTCCTCTCTGTTAATACTTTGGGGCATATAGTGGTGAGCCATGCAGATACAGACACAAGGTAGTCAGAAGCCGCTTTCTTTTAATGTTTTCAGCAAAGACCTCATCAGTCAGCCCCATGAGAATGGTAAAAGCAAAGTGGAATCAAGGGTTATAACTCCATCTCTCAAGTAGATTGAATTGGATTGGAGTGAATTGAATTGAATGAGATGAAAAGCAAAACGGTGCCCCAAAGACTTCTTGAACCTCCATGAAAGAAACTAAATGCAAAACTCAGAACAAAGTGGAAAATCTTCATGCTATTCTCATAGGAAGTTCTGCATTTAGGGGTTTGCTTTAAGAAAAAACAACCCAGGAGAATGCATTGAGGAAAACAGAGCATTTGAATGGGTTGGGAGGAGGCCCCAGCTGCCCTAGCCTTGGTCAGGATAACTCTGCACTTTCTGGGCCTGCTCTTCAGAGAAACAAGGGTGTCAGCACAAGCAACATCCCAACATCAGAGACAGGGTTCTCCCTGCCTGTGACGAGTGTAAGGTCTACAGGAGGTCTCTGTGCATAATTCCATGTCCCTACAAGGTGCCCTGCCTGGATTCTTTTCCAAAGAGTCAAATCTTGGTTGTACAGTACTTGACATTAAAAATAAAATAAAGTTACTCATTTAAAGTTCTTTGAGGCTAAAGAAGGGTGTACAGTAATCATCACAGCTAAGAGCTATTGGGCATTTCTATGGTGGACAGCTATTATAAGTCACTTATATCTATTACATTGTTGAAACCTGATCAACCACTGAGGAAGGGGCTATTATTATTTCTATCTTAGAGATAAGAAAACGGAGTCACAGAGTAGCAAAAGAATGTGAATCAGGCCATGAGGAATGAGTAAGGGGCAGAGCAGATGTTCCAGAACCTTATGGCTCCAGAGCCCTGCTCCTTAACACCTCACTGCAGTCTGTTTGTGCCAATGGAGGGTGAGGTTGAGATCGTACCTTAACCTCGGTGGTTAAAATAAACTTTCTTCTCGAGCTCATTCTGATTTCCCTATTCAATCCTTCTATGGTGGTTTCTAGGACAAGACTCAGCTGAATGTCCCCACAGTTCTTTGTCTTTAGTTTTTTCTTCCCTCGGTCATGTGGACTGTGACATGTCACCATGAAGACTCTCCTTGGCTGCTCAGAGAACGTCTTGGTCTCCTCCCACCATGTAGACATCCCTCCTCCCTTCTTCACATTAAGGAACATGGATGCATTTGGGGTGACCCCGAATCAATCTCACACTTTCTTCTCCTTACACCTTTCCAGTGCAGCGGTGGTCCACCTGGGCACCAAACCACCACAACCTGGACTCAGAGATGTCTTTGTGACCACTGACTTGGCCAGTTGAGTAGTCATTAGGGGCTGCCCACAGAACTGAGGAGACTCCTGAGACATAACTGACCTTGAAGGAAGGAGATGAGGAAACCCATCAAGGAGGAAGGTCTCAGTCCAGCTTGGGTTTGGTCACTTTGAGAAGTCCCTGGCCTGGTTCCCCATGGACTGGGTCCAAAGAGGGTGGGCGAGAGCTCTTTTATTAAAACCAGCAGCAAGGCTTTTCTTAGAGTGAGGTAGATGAGGGAACCAGAGGCCAAACATATGGGGCAGCTTCTCTCTCAGGGCCAACCTGCACTGGCACCACCCTGAGAGTAGGAGTATCATTTGCATTATCCTAACACCAGCTGTCATGGGTTCAATTGTGTCCCTCCAAAAGAGATGTATTGCATTCTTACCCTCCAAAGCCTCAGAGTGTGGACTTATTTGGATAGAAGGTCTTACAGAGGTGATCCAGCTAAGCAAGGTCACTAAGGTAGTCCTAATCCAATATGATAGGTGTTCTTTATAAAAAGGGGAGATTTGTACACAGACACATACACATGGAAAATACCACTCAAAGATGGAAGAATATATTGAGGTGATGCTTCTACAAGACAAAGGAAGTTGAGGATGACCAGCAAACCCCCAGAAGCCAAGAGAGGGCTTGGTACAGATTCTCCCTCATAGCCTGGGAAGGAACCAATCCTGTGGGTTTTTTTTTTCTGTGATAGGATGAGAGCACAACCAGAAGACATGTCATTGTGTCTCCAGATGCAAATTAAAAGTGAACAGAAGACCAAGAGTCTTGAGCGGATAGGGAATAATAACAGTCCCGCAGGTGCAGGGCAGGCTGTCCTCCAGCCAGGATGGGGTGGTCAAGGGGCAGGTGTGGGTCTGGGGAAAACAGCATCACAGCACTTTGGCTGTCCCCTAATGCACAAGTCCAGCAGCCCAAGGCACAGTCACCAGAGCCTGTTGACAGGTGTGGGATGGAGAGGGGGCTGAAATCTGAGTGGGGCAGCAGGTCACCTGGTTCGCTCACAATCCCACCATTCTCAGAATCTCACTGTGGATTCATCTGCAGTGGAACAGAAGCACTGTGGAGGCAGCCTTTTTAAGTTTACAACAAATGCCTCTTCCCGGGGATCCAGTTTGTGCTGTACTAAATGACATGTCAGTGTGTACTGGGACATGAGATAAACCGTTTATGTGGCACCATAAATGTGAAAGGATATACATGGATAAAATAAGTCAGCTCAATTGCTTCCTAAGCATTGGTTACTAAATTAACACCTCACACTAGATTTTTATCTAAATCCTCAGTTAAAGTTTCAGTTTCTCCATCAACCAACCGAAAACCTTAAAGATCTTTCCATTATAGGCTATGCTGTGAAAGTGATAAATGGTCCCTCCTATTGGGTATCACCCTGGCATCACAAATTCATCATTTCAATTTATCATCCATCCCCTGGGTGTCAGAGCTGACTTGCTCTTCCTTTCAGTGCTGTTTCCCTCTGTGCTACCAGGAATGGCTTACGGTAGAAGGCTCAACTACGGTGACAGTAGGAACTGTAGGGATGCCTGCTAGCTGCCCGCATGTGGCACGCAAGCTAGGCTCACTGGATCCTTAGTGACTCTTTCCTACCATCTGTACCACATTCTCAGTGGCAGCACTGTCAGCACAGAAAGCCTGCCTGGAAGCCTTTCTAATATTCTTCCCCATCTATCTTCCTGACAGACTTTAGCAAACCTTCCTCCCGCCTCACTCAGAGGAAGTGAGGGGGGCATATGCAGCCTCCAGTGACAGACTGCAGTTGGTCACAGAGATGCCCCTTCCTATGACTTTCTATAGGTTGTGCCCCAGAAACATGAGGCAGGCTTTGGAGGCAAAACTCATATTAGTGATACATAGGGGAACCAATGTTTTTGTGCAGCGACCAGAGGGTAGCTTTGGAGGTTCCTAAATGCTTTCTTCTCCCACTGATAAAAATAGCTTTCTTTTGCTTTTCTGAGTATATAGTTGCAAAAAAGTTAAACGATAATTTTAATTAACATTGCTTTGAAAGGTAGAATCATTTGAAATGTTACTGCCCCAAGGAAAACCATTATTATCATGAAGGTAACCATCCTTCTACACTCTTCTCTATACAAATTTCTTCTTTCCACGTTGATTTTCGAACTGGGGAACAACAGGGCTATGTTCAGGGAGGTCTAGTGTGGAAAGAAGAGTGTGAGGAGACTGACCTCTGGGCTTGAGTCCAGATCAACCGCCTTCTGTCAGTCCCTCCTTTGTGTCTTTCCCAGAGACCTGACCAGCTACCAGCATGTGAGTACACAGAGCGATGACCCGGTGCTCAGTCCTCAGAGGCCTTCCTCTGAGTGTCCAATTGGTGAAGCCTCAGGAGGGAGGAGCTCACCATGAGGCTCCAAGCAGACCCTTGCACTTCCCAGTGCCCCTCAGCACCAGCACAAGTTGTGTTCAGTTCCACCTGTGTCCTGGTATTAGGTTAAAGCGACAGTGAACCTCCTGCTCTAAAGGAGCCTCCGCTAATGAGAAGCCATCCATCAGGGCTGGGCAGCATAGAGGCACCTCCCTCCCTATTAGCCACCAGTCATATTGGTCCTTCACATTCCAGGTCCTTGAGCTTCTGATTCATGGCTGTCCTTAGGGCATCAGTCATAGCCACACCTTCTGGGAGGGTATCCATACAGCTTTGGGATCATCCTCACTGGGTTCAGATTTATTGTCTTGTAATGTTGACCCAGGGCAGTTGTGTCTACATAAATTTGATAAAATCAACTCCTGATAGATAATGACATCATAATAATCAAGTTACTGTCAGCCATCAAGAGAGGGTTCCTGGGAGACAGACTCTATGAGGGAGACAGGTCTGCAGAGCCGTCTGCCTGGGAGTGAGACTCAACAGGAGTGAGGGTGGCTTGGGTGAGATGTGGAGCCATGGGAACTCTTGCCCTGAATGATCTTTCCATGTTCTCACTGATGGAGGCCAGTGGATGGAACTTTGCATCCTTGCAGTAGCCAATTAGTACTGCTGACTGCCTGTGCGAGGCATTAACCTTGGGTAGAGCAGCTGTTCTCTGAGTCAAAGGACGACGCTTTGTGTTAGGTTGCTAGTGCTGCTGTAACAAACTACCACAGGCTGTGGGGCTTGAACAATAACCACGGACTGCCTCACAGTCTGAAGACTGGAAGTCCAAGGTCAAGGTGAGAGCAGGGTTGGTCCCTTGTGAGGAGAGGATCAGTTCCAGGTTTCTCTGCTTGACTTGTAGATGGCTGTCTTCTGTATCTCCTCACAGTGTCTCCCCTCTATTCTTGTGTGTCTCTGTGTCCAAATTTCTCTGTTTATAAGGTCACCAATCTTATTGGATTAGTGCTGTGAATATTGGGATTTATAATAATACTAGGGGCCCGGTGCACAAAAATTTGTGCACTCGGGGTGGAGGGAGTCCCTCAGCCCGGCCTGTGCCCTCTCACAGTCTGGGACCCCTCAGTGGATGTCCTATGATGGCCCCAGTCTGCCAGGCGCCTTGTGTGTGTATGTGTGTGTGTGTGTCACCATTGGGGACCTGCCCCCAGCCGAATCTGAGGCTCGGAGCAGTCCTCCTGTGTATGTCTACCTGCTGGGGGCCTGCCTTCAGGCACACCATCAAGGCTTGGAGCAGGCACCCCCTCTATGTTGATCTTTCAGATTCTTGCCCTCCCCTGCATGTTGTTCTCTTTTTTGAGCTGTG
>PVJC01008792.1:0-47540 GCA_004026665.1 Murina feae | reverse complement strand
GGTCAAATTTGCATGTTTCTCTTTTATTATATTAGATGGTGGAAACCACAAGACAGCAGACAGTGAAGAAAAAGCTAAATGTTGACTGCCATTAGTGTTAACAACAGGAGCTTCTAACACATGCTATAAGCTACTGTGTAATAAGAAGGGAATTACTCTCCCAGTGAATAAATGAATACATTAATGTAAGCTAGGTTCTTTGGGAAAGCATATTTAATCTTCTTTAAATCACTAAAGTAAAATTCACCAAATAGATGCTTCAGTGCACACTTAACAGGATGGAAAGAATCTAAATTCTTCAAAGCTTCTAGACTATATCTGACTACAAAACAGAATCTAGTGTTACCAGACAGGAAATTCACTTCATAAAAAAATTTATCATTTCAAATACAAACAACTGAGTAACAACAAAAACAATAAAGCATTTATTGAATATATTTTACATGTACCATCACAACTAATTCTCAGAACCACCCATTAAAGAAAGGCTGACCTGACCCAGACTGCACAGAAAGTGGCAAAAGAAAGGTTCAATCCCAGGCCGCTCCCTACCAAAGTGAGCTGCAGCTCAGCCCCTACTCTACCCACAAGGCTCAATGAGATCCAATCATAACCAGAGGGCTCTATTAAACCACAACCTGATCCATGCCACTCAAAGAAAACATAAGAAAATGAAAATCTTCTTCAGGAAATTTCTATCTAAAGGGAATAAAGTCAAAATTTATACTTTAATAGAGTAAATTCATAAAAGCAATGAAATTTATAAAAGGCACAGATGGTCTTAATTCATTCCCCAAACACCAGTATTAATAAAATGCCAGCTATATGTAATTATAAATTTAATTTCAGTTGAATCATATCCCCTCTACCCCAAGGTCTTGAACTACTTTCTTATATGCTAATTTGTATCAAAAGTGACAAAAATACAATGACTAAACAAAGATAAATTGGTCCAACTTTCAGTCCAAAGACACACATATTTACCAAGTCTCAAAATGGGCATGACAGCAGGGCTCCACTCCAGTTATTTCAAACTAGAGCAGCCAGGGGTAGAGCTCACAGTGGTGAATTTTTTTAGTTCCGAGGTGATTCAGATACACATCCCTGGTTAAGAATATGAGACCATACTGCATTACTGAATCTACTCTAGTCCTTCTTTAATAGGCTTTTGAAAGAAACCTGTCTAAACACATCCTACATAGTAAAAGGGTAATATGCAAATTGACCCTAACAGTGGAACAACCGCTGGACCAGTCACAATGAGGCACACTGACCACCTCTCGATCACTTTCCCCCACTGGCAGGCTCCAATCTCCTGATGGCAAACTGGAAACTGGGGGTGGATGGCGGGAGATGTGGGGAGTGCCAGGCCAAGGGCCCCACTAGTAGCTCCTCACACAGAGCGCAAACCCTCAGCAGGGAGGGGGCCAGTGAGCAGTGGGAACAACCGATCTCTCAATCCCTTCCCCTGGCTGTCAGGCACCAGTCAGGCACCAATCACCAATAGATAACAGGGATGGGTGGCAGTGGAGGGCAGGGCCAGCTGCGGGCAGCCAAGGAAGATGGCTCTGATCTCAGGCCAGGCCTAGGAACCATACCCATGCATGAATTTCATGCACTGAGCCTCTAGTAGATAATAAGCAGTGTGTCTCTATTCTGAAGCTGAGAAAGATAAGAACTTACTCTAAAAACTGAAGACCAGTGTAACAAGAAAGCAGTAAGAACAGCTATTATCATCCCTGAACCTGGGAAACAGCAACAACAAAAACCCCAAAATATCAAGCATGGTTATGCAGAGAGAAATCACATTTGATTAGCATTTTATAATTTTTGCAACAACAGCAAATTCACTTTTCTAATTAAATTAGGCTTTGGCAAAAATATAATCCTCAACTATCCATGCTAAAGATGGAAGATGATAGCCCTAACCAGTTTGGCTCAGTGGATAGAGCGTCAGCCTGCAGACTGAAGAGACCCAGGTTCAATTCCAGTCAAGGGCTCGTACCTTGGTTGCAGGCACATCCCCAGTAGGAGGTATGCAGGAGGCAGCTGATCGATGTTTCTCTCTCACTGACATTTCTAACTCTCTATCCCTCTCCCTTCCTCTCTGTAAATAATCAATAAAATATATTTTTTTTAAAGATGGAAGATGATAATCCAAAACAGCAATTAATCCAATCCTTTAAAAATGCATTCCTAGTGATAGCATTTTTACAGTTTTAGTTATCAATAAAATTATGTGTATATAGATGTCCAGAGCATTACAATAGTTAGGGAATTAAAACAAATATAGCTAATGAAGAAGAACTGACTGTTACAGGATACATAACAGGACAAGGCAGGCAATGTGGGATTAAAATTTTTCTGTAGAGGATATATAAAGTAACATAAAAAGCTATGCAATAGGTAGGATAGAACCCACCATAATACTCCAATCAACCTATATTCATAAAAAGAAACAGTCATAGAAAACTTAGTTCTAAAGTCAGAGAGACTGAGGGCTGAGAATGTCCTGGAATTTGATTATGCTAATGACTGCACAACTTTAAGAACTTACTAAAAAATCTTTGAATTGTGCACTTTAAATAAGTGGATTATATGATATATAATTTATATTATAAATAAAGCTGTTTAAGAAAACAGCAGACAGCTCATCACTTTCATATGATCCTCTCTCAAAAGAAATCTATTTTTCATTCTAACAGCTAAGTCAAACAGAACTACACCTGCTCCACCCTCACTGGTAACCTCAGTGTAGTTAGGGAGACCTCTATATGCCAAAGTGTGCTTAATCTTTGTTACAGGGAAAATGACAGAATGGAAGAGAAAGAATTATATACTGAAGCACCACTCACTGAATAAAAATAACAGAGCATCAGTGAACATCTCCCTCTTTCATCTACTTTCCAAAACTGCTTTAGGATTGACCACTACTTTATAGTCAACTATGAAAGTGAGTTTCACAGCCACCATGGAAACTGTAAAATCATCACTTATTCCCAAGTGTACTTCCCTTAAAACTTCAGCAAACTATGCACTTGACTCCATACTATGTATACATTAAATAAACATTACATTAAACTGAATGAAGGTCCAGAACATGTGCCAAACAGTGAGGTGTCACATAGCTGTAAAAACCACCAAGTGGATAGTTGTCTGGGTGACTCCCTGGAGGTCTGAAAGGATGTGTAGTACTAACTCTGACGCCCTGCTCTGCAAGGTCAGCAAGAAGCAGCTTAACACTCAGAAGCTATTTAAAAGGTCATCCCAGGTAAGTCTAAAAGCAGCATGTATCAAAACTAACAGTTATAACATGGGTCAGGGACACCAAAGCTATTCTCCAATTATTAATTGCTTTGCTATTTAATCTAACAATCCACCACGAGCTTTTCCTTGTCTAGGTGGCTTACAGTTTTCTGATTACTAAGCTAAGATCAACGTGCATTAGGTTAAACAATCTGATCTTAGCCAGACTCTGCTTCTGTCAAAGATAACTGAAGGGCAACATTAACTCACAGCACATCTGCTAACTGTTGAAGCGCAGTGACAGGATATCAAGCTGCCCTTCCTCCTCCTCTAAAGATACTGGTGAGACCATACTCTGCACAAGCCTCTTTGATGTACAATAGCCTAATTTTATACCAACAGATGACCAAATTCTCAACACACATCCAACTCTTTAATGTAACCTCAAAACCCAGCTTTGGAGGAGTTATTAAATAAGACATAATTTTACCATCTTTGAATTCCACTAGCAATAATAATGCCACCCAAATTATGAGGCTGATTTCTTTGCATCTGAGAACTTAATCACCCCTTCCTTTGAAGGTAAATGGAAAAATCCCAGAAATCACAAAACCAAAGTTAAAAAGTACTCATAACAGCACTTTTTAAATCTTAAACTAGGACTGCATAAGTAAAGCAGCTTTTACCAAACAATTCTCATTAGTTTACCTGCCTAGGACTCAATTAAAGCAACTTAGAAGGTATATATAAATAAACTGTGAAATAAAAGCATGTAAGTAATCATTGACGAACTTAGTACTACTACAACATGCCTAAAAAATAGGCAAATTAAGATATAAGTTAAATACTGGGGTGAAGAAAAGTCACAATACATAGTAATGTTCATTCTGAAGCAAGAAAAAGAGGTTATTTAAATAATCCTATGAAAACACTTTGTCAATAAAAAACATCTCCTAACTTTTTGTGTAATTTTAACAAACTAGAATACATCACAGGACATCTCCATGAATTTTAAGACTTATGTAAAAAGAAGACTTAACAGAACACTTTTTTCTTTTAATATGTGTGCCTGGACCAAGTAATTTACTCCTTTTTAACCTTAAGGAGCTAATTATGAAAAATTAACTAAACTTTGAGGGCATTCACTTCGCTATCCCGAAGCCAGGTGTTAATAAATTCTAGCACGCAACTACAGCAAAGTGGCTGAGCTGGGCTAGCTGAACATCTGGGCATCAGACTACTCTGAGTGTGTGCCTGCCCTACCCCAGGTTCCCACATCTACACTTACCTCTGGATTTTTGGGTTCCTCCAGATATTGAGTTAAAAAGACACACTAAGGGGATGGGGGGAGGGGGAGAGATCACATAGCACAATGCCTCCGGGAGGGGGGTTGTAGGGACTCAATTCAGCTGCAATGTGGAACACTATTCAGCCAGTTACAAAGAAAGATGCAGAAAATTATCTAATGCAAGACAAAGAGAAGTAGCATGTGCAATATGCTTTGAGGCCCATTTTCTGTTTTGTGGCTTAAAGCTTCAGCCTACTAGATGAAAATGAAAGAAAAACTGATAAAAACAAAGTAATCATCAAAGTAACCCCAAATGTCGCTATTTTTTATTCTATTTTATTAGCATCCAGAGTTGCTAAATGTTTTAAGATGAAAATAAATCACACATGTAATATAAAAAGCTACTTTAAGTAAATCAAACACAAAATAGGGTTTCAAACTAGACCAAATTATATCCTTCCTCTTTCTGCAATTCCTAGCTTAAGACATTCTCAGTGGCATATCCGCCTGATAATATTTAATATTTAATTACATAATTTCATTTGTTGAGACACTTATTGAGTATCTATCAATGAAGGTACTATAAGGAGACTGTGATTCTGCCAGTGCCTGGGCACTATTCCAAATCCAGCCTTTCATCAATGTTATTTCTCATCTCCATTAACTAAAGAATAATGACTAATCCAGTAATCACCAGCAAAATTAATTGGCATTCCTTCAATAATTCCTAGAATACAGTATGACCCAAAGAAAATTTATATGTAAAAATAAACTTTCCTGATGGCAAAACAGAAGGTCCAGTAAATAAAGTGTGGTGAGCCTTGTTTATGGAGCCAGGCCCACTACGTAGACAGGAGTTCTGGCAAATGTAAGATCTGAAGCTGGGACCTGCTCCAGACTATGACCACTTCCCTATCTGCTGTGAGGAAAGTGAAAGCCTCTGGGAGACTTTATAGATCTTACATCTGATTCCAAAGAACCATTTTTAAATTTTCCTCTCAAAATGTGGATGAGTGGGAAAAGATGTGAGGAGAGAGAATCACTAGTGGAAATTAACAGCTACATATACAGAAAGAGAAGAATTGGGCCAGGAGGAGGGTTTCCATCAACAAGGAAAACAACTCAAACTTGCACAGAAGAAACCAATCACTTCTACACTTTTTCTAACATCTCCCAGGTAGGAATAGCATGGCTATAAAAGGAAAGACTTCCCTTTGCAGTCTCTTTTCTTTCACTTTTTAAAAGAGATAAAGGTCACTGGGTTTATAAAAAGTGTATTAGTACTTCAAGCCTCAAGGTGGCCAAAACTCTGCCTGGGTTAAAATTATCATGGAGAGACAGACATGTTCCAACACATGGCTAGGAAGCAAAATTCAGTTAACATCCACGTATAACTTAAGGATTACATGGATCACAAGATCATTTGAGACCTGGGAATGTCATCTAAAACCATCGTACATTCACACTCACATTTCCTACTGAGGAGGAAACAAGATACATTTCTGACCTGGAAAGAACTAAGGACTAGAATAAAGATCATGATATTAACACCATAAATATACCTTCTCTACCATAGCTAAAATCGTAAGAACATCACCAAGTCATAGGAATGGAAGTCTACCTGAGGGCAATCAAAAGTTTTCTGCATTCGTGTCGCCCAAGTACAGAATGAGAATCAGGTTCAGAAACCAGCCTGTGTGACCTCACTGGGCATCAGGTGCCTTCATTTGTAAAGTAAGAAGTAAAGGAGTAGGGAGACACAAAAAGGAAATGTCATGCCAGGCACTTTGTAGGCACACCAGGTGAGTTCCTTACTCTGACAATGTTATAGCTATGGCCTCAGAACACAGTCTTACATTATTAGAGATAACCCCTAGGATCTGGAATACATATAAGAGGGGTGGATTATGATTAAGTGATTTTTACATGTAACCTACTGAATCACTCTCAATACTGAAAATGGGGTACCCTTTGTCTGGAAAGAGAAATCTGGTGAAAGTCCAGCACTAGTTCCCAATCCTGACCATAAATTATAATACATAATTCCAGCCCAGTCAGTGTGGCTCAGTGGTAGAGTGTCGACCTATGAACCAGGAGGTCACATTTTGATTCCCAGTCTGGGCACACTGCCCAGGGTGCTGGCCTGATCCCCAGAAGGGAGCATGCAGGAGGCAGTAGATCCCCTGAAGGGGACTTGCAATGGATACCCGATCCCCTCCAGGAGACATGCAGAGATTAAGAGATTAATTATCCTCATCATTAATGATTCCATCTCTCTCTCCTGCTCCTTTCCTCTGAAATCACTAAAAATACATATTTATTTTTAAAATGCATAATCTCAGCAGTATGTTAAAAATGCATAACACACATAAAAATTTTACTTAATATATTTTTTAAAACCATAATCCTGTATTTTACTAGTGAACAAATGCTCAAACAGAACACTGGAGGGGTGCTTTTAATAAGCTTCAGAGAGCAGTTTTCAATATGTAGGAATTAGTACAACCATCTTACCCCAGGCAAAATGGTTTCCTTTCAAAAGCCTTAGTATCTATCATTTTATGTAAGAATTTACAAATGTTGTCTTAAATGTATGCTTAAAATCTACAGTAGAGCTCTACTTAAATGTTAGCTATTATTTAATTCTGAGTTTATCAAAAGTTCATTCCAAAATTTGAAAAGCCAAAATGTTTAATGCTTGCCTTCCTATTTTTAACAACAACATACTGAAAATGTAGAAACAGTGTCATAAAACATATAACTAAAGAAGTTATAATTGACATACTTTCCCTTCCATGCCAGAAACAATTTACTCACTGCCCCCACTCGTACCTCATTTTCATATCTCAGTCAGGGTCAGAACAGACTCTACTCCCCCAGGATGATGAAGAGGTCATGCTTTTGGACAGCCACATCTACCAAAAGGAAGAGGAGGGGGGCATACAGAGCCTATTCTAACTGCTGTTTAACAGGAGTAGTGGGCATGGCTGAGGCTTGGAGGAAAGGCTGTGGGTAGAGAATCAGTGGTTCTTCAGCACACTCTTGCAAGGACAGTGGACACCACAAGTAAAGAAATGCCTAGGGACACCCAAAGGGCAATCAGAGAAAGGAACTGTAACTATAGAATGGTTAGAGATAGGAAGAGAACAAAGCAAGAAAATAATGCTGTCCCAGATGCAAAGAAAGGAGAGAGAACATGTAAGAACAAACATGTCAAAGGCAGTGTTATACATAGGCAGCACTACAGAACAGAAAGAGCTCTGCCCCAACATATCGGGGGTTCAAAGCAGACTCTCTGCCCTAAGAAAGGTAACACTTATGACTCTAACATTATTATGTGCACAAAATGAGGAGTGTGAAGAGAGTAAGTAATCCCTAGGCCCCTCCAGTTCTACAGAGCTAAGATGTCCTACATTTCAACATTTGGAAGACTAAGAATTGCTGAATGGTTAAGAGTCTGTGTCAAGAAGAAATTAAATATATCCCACTGGTTTAATATCATTAATTTTGGAAACTAAACCAATGAACATAAATTAATAGCAACATTCTTTAGCATAGGTGATGTCATATGCTATTATAATCCAGTTCTATAATTGACGTTGGAGTCAGTTTTGAACAGGAACTAGAATTTTCCCGATCCCACATTTGTCCATATTTTATTGTTACTTCATGTCAAATTTCAAAAAGATCTCCTTCTATAGTTATATACTATCCCAGATATTACAGTATTAAGAATCTAACTTGACTTAGAGTGGTGAACACATAGTAGAGTGTACAGATGATGTGCCATGGAACTGTGTGCCTGAAACCTGGCTAATTTTGTTAGCCAGTATCATCCCAATCCTATCTAATAAAGAGGGAATATGCAAACTGACTGTCACATTCATCATGAAGATGGTGGCACCCAGTCCCCTCAGCCTCGCCAGAGTCCCACAGTCCTTTCAATTAGGGGGGGCGGGGGGGTGTGTGGAAGGCATGGTGCCCTCAGCACCCCAGGGCTGGCCCAAGGTGCAGGCAAGCCTTGGATGGTGGCTGCCCAGCCGCCCAAGGTCACCCGAGGCTCAGGTAACAAGGGCCGGCTGAGGCTTGCACTGCCAGCAGTGGCAGCAGTAGAGCTGTGATGGGGGTGTCTTCTTCCCCTGATCGAAGGGTCACCTCCCGCCTCTGAGGACTCCTGGACTGTGAGAGGGGGCAGGCTGAGCTGAGGGACATCCCCCTCCAGTGCATGAATTTTCATTCACCGGGCCTCTAGTAAATTCAATAAAAGGAATGGAGAAAATCTAGGAAAGGTACATATAGGACATGACATAATGTCTTCCAGATGCTCACTGATAACAATACCTAATACCTGCTTAACCCATCTGGCAGTCAGTGGGTTGGCTCCAAATGCTGATAGAAGGGAAAACAAAGGAACAAGCGTTTTCTCCAAACAAATATGCAAAAACTGCTGGGGAAGTTTGTTGTCAAGCCCAAACCAGTTCAAAAATTAAGAGGAGGTCAGAAAATAAGTGTCTTAAAAAATAAACAGGGAATGAGTGGAAAACTCCATTCCCTTCAGTTTTTATAAAATATGCTCACATTGAAAGTATGTATTCATATAAAGACAATTATCAGATGGTATTCTCTAAGATCTGAGTTATTCTAAAGTAACTCAAGTGGGGTTTACGTTGCCCTCAGTGACAAGAGCCATCACCTCGTAGAACCCCCTCAATTACAAGGTCAAATTTTGTTACGTTACCAGCACATTGACAATGTCTCTTCAGAGACATGATCTGCTAATGTTGATTTATTGTAATTAAGTAACGCAGTTTAATGTCTTCAAGAGGCTTTAATTAGAGAAGGCTGCTGTGTCTTCACGCTGTCAGATCAATTCCTCTTTGCACATTCATACAGACTTACACGTGCTCTGAGAACACCTCTGCTTGTATCAAGAAAGCCTTCCTCTGAGGCTATGCACTTCCACACTATGAAACATTGTTTTATAAACGTCTGACCACAGAATGTTGTGGGTTTGCCCCTACCAACAACCACAGACTCAAAAAAACATCAACCAGGAAAAAAAATTAAAATAAAAAAAGCTTGCTCCTCTCACCTCCAGACTGTCCTGCATAATAACTGAGTCTTCTATTTCTTTTCTCTTTCACTTCCCATTCCTGAACAAATATGGATGCTAAACTACCCATAATCCTGTCTGCTGATACCAGAACTCATTCAGATGGATTTGAGAAAAAAAGGACATCCAGCATACCTCTATTTCCTTGGCAGCAGGGAAAGAAATTATTTGTAAATAATACATCACATAAGAGACATGTAACCAGAATATATAAAGAATTCTTGCAACTCAACAACAAAAAGACAACCCAATCTAAAAATGAACAAAGGATTTGAACAGACATTTCTGATAAAGAAGCTAATTCCACTCTGAGGTATAGGCCCAAGAAAATTGAAAACCTACATACAGACAAATTTTGCACACAAAAGTTCATAACATTATTTACACTACCCAATAAATAAAAACAACTAAATGTCCCAATTCATAAATAAATAAATGCAGTATATTCATATAATGGAATATTATGGGACATAAGAATGAATGAATTCAGGAAAATCACTAGTAGTAACGAATAAAGTCAATACCACTGAAGTGTATTCCTAAAGATACAATTATATGGAACAAGTAAACCCAACAGTTACCGAAAGGACACTGACAATTGCCGGACTTACGGGGAGGCAGGGAATGAGCACTGACTGCTAATGGGTATGGGTTTCTTTTTAGGGATAATGAAAATGTTCTGAAATAAGATAGCCATGATGGTTGCATTAACTGTGAATATACTGAAAACCACCTATTAAAAGGGTGAGTTACATAGTATATGGATTATATCATTAAAAAGTTACCATTTTTAAAAAGTAGTGAGAAGTTGTGTGTGTGTGTGTGTGTAAAAAGACAAGAATGTATGTATTGAAAATGATTTTCCCAATTTATATTTGTTTGTTTTTTAAGGGCAAATCCAAACAAAGAATTGTTCCATTTCCCAACTCTACAGGGTCTAAACAAACAAGTGAAACCCTCAAGCCCTGCCAGTTGAAGGCCTCAAACTGGCAAAAGGCCAAGGATACCCATAGTACCTATCTAACAAGCATCTACCAAGGCAGCAAGCCAAATCCTTCTAAACACCAGGGTCCCTACCCCTGGATTAGTATGGGCTTTGTCACTATAACAAATATTTCTTTAGAAGTAAAGAGACATTACAGGTAATTTTGGAAGAGGGGTTTCCAATTTTGCTCCTTCCACATAACTGTTTCTGCACAATGCTGCTTAAAAAACACCTGCCAGTTTAATGCAATGAAAATATTTAGTTCAAACTTTAAATATTTCATGTTAACACTATTGCACAATGTATTTTAACTTATTACTGAAAAAACTGTGTGACAACTGTGAGCTCTAATTACTCTTCAGACATATTTTTAAATTAAACAAATGAGGCAAATTGCAAATTTATTTTTCTCAAATAACCATTTGACCCCTCCCATAAAATACCAATAAGTTATCAATGGAAGTATTTTTGTATGAATATTCTCATCATTCTTTGTAGGCATTTTTTCCTGATCCATCTTAATCCTCCCCTTCTACTCAGAGCTCCTTAGAGCTACTGGTTTTTAATTTAAAAGTACTTCTTTTTACCAGCCTTTCCAAAGTTTTCAGTCATGGCCCCTATGCCAGTGCATACATTTGTAACGGATTACCTTTAGCAGGTAGGCTCCCAAATCTCTTGGATATTTTGTCAACTCTTGTTCACACGGACAGCTTTTAGTATTTGGGGGGGGGGGGGGGGCCGAGGGGCCTTTTTCTGCTTTCCTTTCCCAGTACTAGCCTACACATTTGTTTTGTTTTTTTCAATGGGGAGTAGTGAGGACACTATTTCAGAACAATCAATGATTACACAAGACAATGAGTAGGTTAAGTTTCATTACCTACTATAATGAATATGTAAGTGAATATGTTAGCACATATCAGACTATCTTAAGAAGCAATTACTTAATTACAATACCTGACTATTTCACAGAACTTGAATAAAGTCACCTTCTAAAGATCCTGACCACTTTGGTCCTTCCCAAGCAGAGTATATAACTGAGTCAGGATTTAAAAAAAAAAACAACAAAAAAAAACAAAAACAAAAAAAACATTTTAAGAAATCTCCCGATGATTACCAGTTTCCTAGTATTAAACAATACTTCTTTGCAATGCTTACATCTTTTAACTAACTCGTCAAGTTTCTGACTGTGCAATTGCCATTATTCATGCTGTGGAGTGTTCAAAACGTGTTCTGAATACTTTCGTACTTTACCAATTTTTTGGAAATATATGATGTCCCTTTAATGACACCATGCTCTGATCTAAGACTGTCAACCTAAGCCATTTATAACCACATTTTTGTTGGAAGAAAAATGCACTTATCATTATTGGAGATTAAAACAAAAAAAGAAGAAGAAAAACCCACACACTGACACCACATTTCCTCCGGTAATTTTTTGTGACCACTGTGTTGTATCAAGCACTGGCCACACAAGTGGATCAACTTAACCATTCCGGTGCTGGCGCAGGATGTGGACACAGTGGTATTAATGAGCGCATGAGCTTATAGGGTAACCTCACCAGACCAAATAACCTCCTGGCCACACAAGTAGAAAATAATTAAAACAAGGACGATTCCAATTAACCAGATGGTGAATAAAAAAGCAGACAAAGACTCATTTTATGAATAACCTGGGGAACTGCTCCTATAGTTTCTTTTAAAGTTACTATCTGACTTGTGAAATGAAGGGGAAAAGGAAGGGAGATGGACAACTCTCTGGGGAAAAGGTTCTCACCAGAATTTACTCCCAGAGCACCCACGTCATTTTCCCTAGGTCATGACCAAAGAAATCACAACTTATTCCTTAAATGAATGCCAAGTTTAATTGCAGCAAACTGCAAAACTCAGTAAAACTTAAGTGAAGGCAAGATATTGCTAAACACCCATTTCACTTATCATCACTAAACTGTACATAAACTATTATACAAGGTAAATTTTTCAAATCACCAGAACTATGAAACAACACAAACCTCCACCACCAGCATACAAAGATTTTTTTCCCCCGCAAAAAAAATAAACATTTGCAATCTACCACCGGACTCGTGTTCTTTACTTTCCTCCCCCAAGAAGATAAAGGTATTTCATGGGTTGGCAAAAGAAGACATCCTACAATAAAACCCAGTAACTTTGCCAACACTGCACAACTCTGACCTCAATCTCGAAATGGGGAGACAAGATCCAAAAGGCTGTCTGGCCTTCCCCAGCTAGACAGAGTGCAAGTGGATTAACCTCGTATTAAAGATGGATGCTCTTGTTCATGAAAGGGAGACTCTCATGTGCCAGCCTCAAATGGGGATGGAAATAGCAAAAGAGGCCATCAGACTGTCCAGTATGTTCCACCTGTGCACACACACCCATTTACCTGCCAGCAGTGAAGAGGGAGAATCATATCAGCAGCTCTATCAGCACATCACTACAATCATGTTCACCTGATGAGTCACCTTTCAGCAGCCATAGGCAACATCCCATAAAACACATGCTACAGTTTTATAAATAAACTCACAATGGATCTTAAATGGGGGAAGAGGTTCCTTGACATTTTAAATCTCTTGCTTTGAGGTCACAGGACACATAGTCTCATTATGACTGGATGTGTGTTCTGAAATTTGGATTAAGACACACTCCAGTCGGCTTTACAGCAATGACTAATTAGTTACATTAGACAACTCTGATGAACATTTTTATGATTCAAAACACTCTTCTGTAAAATAGGAGTAACGTTTAATAAATTTTAGCTATTTTCTAATCACTGGACCTGTATAAATATTTCACCCTTCCAATGATGCTAAATAATAATGTTGTATGATTATATGCAATTCACAGCATTTCTTCAAGTAAGCTGACCAGTTCTTACAGAAAGAAGATAGTAGAGCAGGAAGGATCAGCAACCTGCAAGCAGAGTTGAATTGAAATAATACATGTGAAGCACATCTCACAGAGTCCCTGGTACACAGTAGGTGCTCAGTAAATAGTTGTTATTAAGGCATGATCACTGATGACTTTTGGAGAGTCTGGAGATTCAGACAGGTGCCTCTGAGAGCATGTTCCTGTATAGTTAGTTAGGACTGTGAGGGCCTACAACATGCTAAAAAGCCCTCCCTGGGGTGTTGCAGGAGGCTTTTTCCCCTTCATGAACTCCCATTCTCAGTAATTCTTCCATTAGGTCAACATGCAATGAACAGCTACCCATGCTGGGCCTGTGGAAAATATTCACCAGAAATCTGCTAACAGGATAGATCAAAGGAAACCAGGGCAGCACCGAGGGAAAAGATATCTCTGAAAACAAAAAAGATCTGTGTGATGTGTTTGTGACAGAAATATGAATGAGATAACAGGAGATTGACACAAACACAGAGGATATATCTAATTGTACAGGGGCAAGAGGAAAAGGAAGCTTTACCAGGGAAATGACACTGAATCATGAAGGATAAGAATCTGAACTAATAAAAGAGTAACATGCAAATTAACCATCACTCTGAGACACCTAAGCCACACCCACCAGCCAAGCCATGTCCATCAGAGTGGCTATATGCAAATTAACCCAGCCAAGATAGTGGCCAGCAGCCACAGAGCTAGAGCAAACACCAGCGATAAAGGAAACTGCCTGCCTAGACCAGCTGGGCCTCTGCTCAAGGCAACAATGTTTCAATTATAGAAGCCATGGAGCTGAAGCAAACAGGGGGCTTCATTGCCTGTCTAGACCCTGGCTCAAGGAAACAAAGTTTCAATTATGGAAGACAAATAAACCCCAGAAATCTGATTGCAGTCAGCCTTGCTGGGACATTGGGACAATGGGAGCTGTGGCCAGCCTGAAAACGACCTTCAGCCCCTCACCCAGGCTGGTCAGGCACCCCAGTAGGGACCCGAACCCTGGAGGGACTGTGGGCAGTCTGAAAACAGCCCTCAGCCCCTCACCCAGGCTGGCCACACCCCCATGGAGGGTCCCCACTGGGGGGCTTGGCAAGCTTGCAAACAGCCATCAGCCCATCACCCAGGCTGGCCAGGCACGCCAGCAGGTGGACATTCCCAGAGGGGTCCCAGACTGCGAGAGGGCACAGGCTAGGCTGAGGAACCCCACACCACCCCACGATTGCACACATTTTTATGCACCGGGCCCCTAGTCTAGCCTAAAAAAAGAATAATATGCAAATAGTTGTCACTCCACTACACCTAAGGCATGCCCAACAGCCAATCAGAGCTATGCAAATTAAACCAGCCAAGATGGCTGCTGTCTGCCACAAAGCTGGAACAAGCAGGCTTGCCCCGGTGATGGAGGAAGCTAAGGTTCCTGCCTGCCTTGGCTGTCTGTGGCCTCTGTTCAAGGCAACAAAGTTTCAATTATAGAAGATAAATAAACCCTAAATACCTGCTTCCAGTTGGCTTGGGTTCAAGGAAGCACTGGGAGCCTGGGTTGTCAGGGGAAACCCGACCTGGGCTCCACTTAAAGCCACTAAGTTTCAATTATAGCAGATAATTAAACCCCAGATACCCGCTTCCAGCCAGCCTCGCAGGGAGCTTGGGTCACTGGAGGCCTTGGCCAGCCTGCAAACAGCCATCAGCCCCTCACCCAGGCTGGCCAGGCACCCAGCAGGACCCCCACCCTGATCTGGGACACCCTTCGGGGCAAACCAGCCGGCCCCCATCCATGCACAAGGCCTCTATCCTATATAATAAAAGGGTAATATGCAAATTAATCCTAACAGCAAAACCACTGGGAATGACTGGTCACTATCACACACACTGACCACCAGGGGGCAAATGCTCAATGCAGAAGCTGCCCCCTGGTCATCAGTGCACTCCCACAGGGGGAGTTCTGCTCAGCCACAAGCCAGGCTGACGGATGTCAGTACAGCAGTGGTGGTGGGAGCCTCTCCAGCAGCGCTAAGGATGTCCGACTGCAGCTTAGGCCTGCTCCCACTGGCAATTGGACATCCCCTGAAGGCCCCCAGGCTGCCAGAGAGATGTCTGACTTCCAGCTTAGGCCCTTTTCCCCGGGGGAGCAGGCCTAAGCCAGCAGGTGGACATCCCCTGAGGGGTCCCAGACTTTGAGAGGGCACAGGCCGGGATGAGGGTTGCCCCCAGCGGCCAATGGAGGAAGCCAAGCTTCCCGCCTGCCCTGGCCTCCGCTGAAGGAGTGGCTGGTGGCCATGGGTTGCCAGGAGCGGGGGGTGGGGAACTATGCAGCTGGGAGTCAGGCACTGGGCAGTTGGGAGTGGGGCAGAAACTTCCTGGGGCAGGCAACAGGTAGCCGGGAGCTGGGTGGCAGAAGTTCCCACCCCATAGTCGCTTGCTCATTCACCTACTCGCTCATTTATTCGCTCACTCACTCAGCAAACACTCCCATGTCCCTGGCATCAGGCCAGGCACTGAAGGTGAAACAGGATAAGGTGAAAATACGTCCTCAAGATATTGGTAATTCAATAGGGCGAAGTAGGCACATGAATGAGGGCACAGACGCACTATACTGGGTTCGGTGAGGGCTATAACTAACGCCGACTTTGTTCTCTTGATAAAATGGGGCCTCTGTAGCCAGACCACCCCAAGCTTGTAGGCCTACGCTTAGGCCCGGAGAGGCTGGGGTCCCAGAACATGACAGAGGGTGCATGTCGAGCTGAGGGATAAACCTGCCCTAGAACCAAAATTCTACGATCCTATTGGGACTTGTTTATACAAGATCCTCCCATTGGTTTTGTTGTACCTTGATCCTGTCCCTTGCTCCTGGTTCTCTTTTCTACTCCCAGGCCCCTCCCAAGCACCCCACAAACAGCTGATATTCAGCGACACTCCCATTTACACCTACCTAAGATCCCAAGTCAAAACTCACCTTCAGGCTTCATTAAATATGCATTTCTGAGGCAATTATGATTTCAAATTTCCATATACCCATGTGTGAAGGCACTCAAGCAAGGAATTAAGGATCTTGAAGAAATTTCCAGATATCAACTGAACAGTATACATACCATAGATTTGCACACACCTGAAAAGTGCAGGTGAAGAACTGAAAAATGAAAATATGCACACAATAGGGTGGAGGCTGGTCAGAAGGGAAGAATGAGATGTGGAAAAAACAAGGATGCTCTCTCTTCAAAGCAAAACCCTGTGAACAGTGTTCCAGCTCTGCCTCCATACTGCTGCAAATCAGCCCACACACCTGGCGCAAAATGCGCCCCACAGGACAAACAAACTTCAAATTGCAGGGTGGGCTAGGGAGTAGGTTGTTAGATTAGTAATAAACTCATGTTTTTAATCAAGAAATCTCAAAATATGGACCTTACTTTAAATGAATGCTTAAAAAAGTGAGAAACAGTATGGGAAATTTGAACACTAACTAATTATTACTATTCAGAATATTTATGCTTCACTTTCATGGGTATGTTTTCTTTAAACAGAATCCTCATCTTTTAAAAATTAATAATAAAATTATAAAAATTACATTAAATAGCATAATTGCTTACATTAAATAATATAAATAACTAGCCCAAACAGTGTGGCTCAGTGGTTGAGTGTTGATCTATGAACCAGGAGGTCATGGTTCAATTCCCAATCAGGGCACATGCCCAGATTGCAGGCTCGATACCCACTGTGGTTAGGAGGCAGCCGATTAAATGATTCTCTCCTTCATCATTGATGTTTCTCTCTTTCTCTCCCTCTCTGAAATCAATAAAAATATATTTTAAAATAATAATGATATAAATAATTACATTACACATGATGTTCAATATTTCCGTCACTACAATCCAAGGAATAGAAGGAAAGACTATGAATGAAACAGAAATGATCAGGAGTTGGATATTGTTGAACTAGTTGGATATTGTAACTAGTGAATGGCAGTGCATGACATTATTTTCACTACTTCTGCATGTTTGCAATTTCCTATAAATAGGTAGAGCAGCAATTCTCACTGTTTGGCGGAAAGATCTCTTTGGCCCTAGCCAAGGTTTGGCTCATCATGCCTGCAGACTGAAGGGTCCCGGGTTCGATTCCATGCAAGGGCAAATACCTTGGTTGCAGGCTCGATTGCAGGCAGGGGCATGAGGGAGACAACTAATCTATGTGTCTCTCAGCAAACACTCCCATGTCCCTGCTCGCTCGCTCGCTCTCTCTCTCGCTCTCTCTCTCTCTGTCTTTCCCCTCCCTTCCATTCTCTCTAAATATAAATGGAAAAATATCTGCGAGCAAGGACTAACAATAACAAAAAGATCTATTTAAATTCTAGGGACTCAAAAGGGCTGTATTTACATGGGGTATGTTGATATTCACAACACTAAAAACTAAAACTGAGAACTTTAAAACATTAACTCATGTAAAAAAAAAAAAAAAAAAAAAAAAGATAGCAAAACCATTGTGTTAACACAGAGACATTTTTATGAAAACCGTATTTTCCAAAATAATTTTTTAAAGTGTAGTGGGAAAAAAAGTGGCCATGTTTTCCGGTTTTGCAAACTTCTTGAATGTCCAGCCTGATAGAAGCGAGCTGGATTCTCATAACTGAATTCTACCTATTGTGCATGGAAAACCCCACTACACCCTGAGGAGCGATTGAGAGTGAAAGGGTAAAACTGTGATAGTACTTTGTACCTTGCCAACTCCCAGAAAGGGGCCCTGATAACCCCAAGTATCCCTGGGTAACACTTTAAAAGCCACTTACATGGAGGAAGTGTGGGAAAAGTAGAATTTCCCTGACACAAGGCCTGGCAAGGATCCTCTCAACCTAGTCCCCTTTATGATGACGTGAAGTGAGGGTTGGAAGAGGCCAGAGTTGGCGAAAAGACCAATGAGTCCCCCTAAATACCCTCACGCTCATACCACAATTATGAGGGAAGACCCTCTGTGTGATAGTGACTGGTATACGTGCCCTTAAACATTCACATACATAAATCCAAGATAAGCTGTGAATATCCAAAAAACAGTTTTCTAGATTATTGATTCCTAACAGGAAATCAGTATACTGGGTTTCTTGGCAAGCATTTTTCTTTTAAATGAAATAGAAAAAAAATTAGATCAGAGAATGTCATGGATGGCTAAGCTCTAATGAAATTATTTCAGTTCTATGTGTGTGCAGGTGAGTGTAAACACTTGGCCTCAATTCAAAATTTCTTGGTGCAGATAAAAATCAAAGCTTTAAGAAACAACTGTGCTTGGGTGCAAGGTATAAATTTTAAAAGTCTTTGTAAAGAAAGAGTATAAGAAGGAAAACAGCATGTGAAAAAGAAGCAAGGGAATAGTAAAGAACTTCACAGGGGACAAAACAGGTACAGGGAGGGGCGAGACAGAATCTCGGGGGCCAAAACCTAGAGGAGTAAGTGAAATCTGTAACACTTCCTCTAAGCATCTAGCCTCAAAAGAAGAATCTATTTACTCAACAGAGGCAGAGATACGTGAGAATGTTCAATGTCAGAACGGGGAGCCTGACTGACAATCAACAGTGAATTGTTTTTAGTTTTCTTTTTAAAGTGCAATACCTACAACCCGCAGGCTACAAAGAAACCACAGGAAGACTGTAGTTAAGCTATACATAGGCACAAGAGATAGCTATGATATATGTAAGAAACAAGGTGAGCACCCCAATTCAGGGGTCCTGGTACAACACAAAACATACCAGGAGCCAGGCAGCAAGGCAAATCTTTACCCCTGCAGGAGGGTGCGCACCCTGGTCTGGGAGCACAGGCACACTGAGCAGCAGGCAGTCCGATGGGGCTTTTAACCCTGACGGTCATACATGACCTGCCCTCACTCTTGACTGGAGCTCAGGCGCACAGTCTTTCGCGATTGGCTACTTTGAAGGGAGGGGTTGGCCTTTGCCGTTTCAAGATGGTGGCCTCCAGGGGAGCTGCAAGTCACGTGGCCAGCATGGTGGCTGTCAAGTCACATGAGCCAAAATGGTGGATGCCAAGTTACACAGTCCAACTTGACAGCTGTCTAAGCTGGTTCTTTGACAGAAAAGATGACTTGTTTATTCTCACAATATACAAGCTCCTGTCCTCACAAACTTTCCAGTTACCCATCTTGAGAGTAAATATATGGGCATCCCTCTGCCAGCACCCCTCAGCTGGCAGTATGGCTGTGAGCAATGGGCCCTCAGGTGCCTCTGGCGCAACCTTTGGAATGTAACCAAGTAGACCAGGGGCCACCACCTGTAAATTAAGTGAAAAATCAAGTTTCAAAATTGTTATATGGTCCTCATTTTAATAGAAATAAAATGAAATTATACACATAAACGGCAAGAAAAACTTTGAAAAGATTTCCTCTATAGAGAGATTGGACAAGGTGGAGAATCTGTTTTACTTCCTTCTGTGCTGTTGAAATTCTTTGTCAAAGAGCATGGATTACTTTGAGTTTAAAATTGAAAATGAAATGGGCACTCATTAAAAAAGAAGAAAGAAATCGTCTTTACCCATACTTTGTAGCAAACAAAAATTTTAACTCCAAAAGTAATCATTGCCTAGACAGAAAAAAAAAATTACTAGGCTCCTAGAGCAAACACAGGAGAGAATCCTGGCGATCTTAGACTATACAGAGACTTTTTAGGACACAAAGAGGATGCATGATAAAGATAAAATGGGCTTCCTCCAAATGAAAGTGGCTCTGTTCTATGTTAGGAAATGTACAGCCTATGCCGTAACCACTCCCCTCTAAAACCCAGTGTTTCTCACCACGCTCACTGGGAATGTGAGTATTTCGGGGGAGGGTGTGTGAGGAGGTGGCCAGTGGTTGTGTAGCTCGGCGGTGGAGCAGCGACAAGAGAACTGAGAGGTCACCAGTGGTTTCCCTCCTGGTTGAGGGGCACACAGGAGACAGCCAATCAATGCCTTCCTCTCTCACCAATGTTTCTATCTCTCTATTCCTTCTCCCCCTCTGCTCTCTAAAACATCAATAAAAACATATGTTTTTAATAAAGAGGTGGACAGTGTAAAATGGAGTCACTGGGGTGGACCCTGCAAAAGAGGAGGAAATCTGGGCCTGAACAGAGGGAAGCGGATGTGCAAGTGCAGGGAGGGTACTGAGACCACAGCAAGGAGGCAGCCTCAGGAGAAACAAGTCTGATCTCAGAGGTATGGCCGCGAGAACTGTGAGAAAATAAATTTATTTTATTTAAGCCATCCAGTCTGTGGTACTTTGTTACAACACCCCTAAACAAACTAATACAGAAAATATAGAATACATGGACAAAACACATTATCCACAATATACTGGTTTTTTTTAGAACCCTGATAAGAAAACAACCCAATTTTAAAATGAGCAAATAAATGCATGAAAAGATGCTCAACATTATCAGTCATTAGTAAAACCAATGAGATTTACTACATACTTATTAAAATGACTAAAAGTAAAAAAGCTGACAATACCAAATACAAATGAACCCTCAAGAGAAAACTGAACCCTCATGTTATTTGTGGAATGCAAGAGTGCAGTCACCCTGGAAAAGACTGGCAACCTATATAATAATATGCAAATTGTCCCCTGGACTGGGAATTCAACCAGCGGGTGGGGCCGGCCCACCAACCAACCAAGGCCCCTCTCCCTGGCCAGCCCCACCTCTAATCACCCCCCCCACCCTGATCAGGGCGGGCCGGCCAGACCCCACCCATGCACAAATTCATGCACAGGGACTCTAGTTTCCTTATTACATACACTAATAATGAATACCATAATCTCACAGAAATCGACAGATAGCTTTATTAGTAACTGCCAGAAACTGGAAATAAGCAAATGTCCATGAAATGATGAGCAGAAACAAAATGTGGTACTTCTGAACAACAGAGTACCACTCAGCAATAATAAAAAGGAATGAAATCCTAATACAAACATGCAAGAATCTCTAAATACTGTAAGAGTCCGCGTTAAACATTCTAGAAAAATCATACAAAATCTAGAAAAGAAATCAGTGGTGATAAAAAGGATTAACTTGACAGTAAAAGGTTACATGACTACAGTAGATCCTTGGGTTACATCGGAGATCCCTTCCTACAGCGCGATATAACATGATTTTCGCCGTAAGTCAGAACCCACCTTCATAAGCATCTATGTCACTCACATGGAACACATACACAGCAATAATGAAGTGAAACAGTAAAAAGAAAAATTTAAAAGAAAGGTAATTCCTGACCTTTACTTGTGGTAAGTAAATAATAAAAAACATAAAGCACATATGTACATACGTCAAAATGACAAAACTTTTTTTATAAATAGAGATGGTGACATAGCCACGAAATGACGTGCATCGAGTCTGAAGTAAACCGATGACTGTCTGTACGTGCATTTATTGAACTTTTAGGCATTCACAGAACTGAATGCCTAAAACAGGTGACTTACCATGTGTGAATTATGCCTCAGTATAAGTCCACTTTACTCAGGGCATAATGCCACAGGTGTGCCCCAAGTTCCCTGCTCACAATAAACCACTGTTGTCCTATATCAATCTAACACGGGTAACACAATAATTTTAAATTAATCAAGTAGCCACATTACAATTATTAAAACAGGTGAGATTAATTTTGACATTCTATTTAACTCCAATATATACAAAATATTATCATCTAAACAGGTAACCAAAGGGAATGGGCGGGGGGGGGGGGGGTGTAAAAGAGGGCAAAAGGGAGATAAATGTTGAAGGAAAAAATACATATACATGTATTCAATATAAAACTCAAATATATTTAGCTTTTTTTTCATATTACTAAGTCTTGAGATTCAGTGTATAATTCAGACTCTACAAATATAGATTCAGATCAGGCACATTTCATGTGTTTACATGAGGCCAGTGGCTACTTTCACATTTGAAATAGCCTTGGGCACTAACGTGGCAAGAAAGAAACACAAAAGGAAGAGGTCAGGGTGTCTGATGGAAAACTGTCCTCTGGTTTTGCTTTTGGGGGAGGGGGGCGCGTTAGGAGAAAGTCTCCAACAAATCTATGAAATCTGTTTGGTCAGGTCAGGACAGGATTTCTCTGGTGCTGCACATACCCAAGTTAGGCTAAAGTGAGTCGCACACACATGTGTGCCCCTATGAGCCCCCTCCTCACCCCCCAGCTTATTCTTCTGATGGTAAGAAAGGAAAAGCAAAGAATGAGAGATAACTATTACACAATTGAGATATGCTTTGTGGATAAAGAAAGCAACCCAAAAAAATGCATTTGGAAAACCACACTATGCCTGACTGCCTAACAGACAAAAGCCCACCACCCACACAGATGTAAAAGGTTCCTTACAACAGGCCCCTCCACCAGTCCCCCAAGGAGCAGAACAGAAAAAAAAGCCAAAATGATTCTGTTGAAAACCTACAACCACTATGCTAGGAGAAAAGTAACCTACAAACCTGGTGCTTGCTTATGTAACACTAAAGTGGATTGCATTACTAGAATGAACCTGCCACTACAACCAAATGGCATACAGTCTAATCTCAAATGAACCAGATAATTCAGAACAGTTTGAAATTGTTCTCTTTGGTTAAACAGTTATGCTGTTTTGTTTATATTATGGTTATGTCTGATATTCTGGAATTCAGAGGGGTGGGTGAGGGAGGAGCTTTCGTTTAAGACATAATCTGGAAGTTGGTAAGAAATCAGATCCAACTCTCTCTCTCCCTGCCACTACCCACAATGTTACAGATACCTCATACAAAGGATCACCCCTATCTTTTTTGATGAATCACAGAAAGTTTGGTTCAGCCAGTGGCTTAATGCAGATGCCACCTGAAAATACTGCCCAGGATTTGGGTGTAAACAAATCACAGAAACATTTGTTGAACACTTAGAATATACCAGTATGTCAGATACTATTTTAAGCATTTCTCATGCAATTCAAACTCATGTAATCCTTACAAGGTAGGAGGTATCTCCCATTCTGCAGAAAGGAGAAGGATTCAAGAAGTGAATAATGTTACTCAAAAATCATACACCCAGGCATCTGTGCAGACCTTCTTCAGCACAGGAAAACATACTGGGTAATTAAATATATTTGTAGGCTGTTGTAAATCAGCATTAAATTAGTCTAGAGAGTGATGAATTAGTCTAGAGAGCTCTTATATCTGAGCACTCTATTCTCTAACCTGGTGTAGGATCAGAATCACAAATGCCCACACACCTTCTCTTTGTTCTTCTATCATCCCTTGAATACTAAGGTCCAACAAACGAGCATTATATTTTGCTATAAACTTCTTGGTAAGTCTGAAATTACATTTACATCGTTTTCATTTTAGTAATCAGGATCTATGATTTCCCACCTTACCCATCAAACTGTACACACCGATTTTAATAGTTAAGAAACCTTTCTTTTATAAAATTGGGGTGCTATTCTAACTCATGCTTTACTTTTATGGACTAACTTCTCATATCTTCAAGGAAAGTATTTTTGTTGTTGTTATGTAGCCACTGACCCCAAAGAGGGCAATCTTAGTCTGTAAATACAGTAGTAATGAGATGCTATTTTCTGTGGACAAGTTATAAAATGCATAAGTCCCCTGACACAGTCTTTGGCTCTGAACAGACAGCTTGGTTGCATTGCCACCAAATACCTGAACACAGAAAACAAAGCTAAAAAACAAAATGTCTCATGAACCAACCAAAAAAGATTTTCATACTTGTTAAATATTTCCTGGTCAGACATTATTTGAATTGCACAGTTCCCACACTTAATCTTTAGGTAAGTGTGCACTTTCACATAACAAAATGTGCCCTTATAGCTAATATTCTGAACACACATTTGGGCACAGTAAGCCTCAGTTAATAAACAGAGTAGAAAACACTATTAATAATTAATTGTATCATCAATGCCCCTTATGCCTACAATAAGGTGGCTGGTTATATTGGTGATATGAAAACTCCCTGTAATATAAGTTGGCGTAGGCCCAGGTCATCTATAATTGATAACATTCAGAAATCAAACTCAAACTTTTAAAAACATCTAGTTATTCCTTCCCCAAAATCACTTTATACATATTTCAAGCATTTTTTATCTACTCATAACATGCAACCAGTCCCAATACACTGCCTTGTAAAATCAATGTATTTCTTGAGTAAAAGTTATTCATTATGATACACTGCCTCTCCTCCCAAATAACATACTACAATTTCACAATATTCTGCAAACAAGATGGGCAAATGTATCAATACTATAGGGTTATTCCAAACTGCAGGTCATATTTCATAGCAGATTTTTAAAAAAGAGTATCATAACTAATGTGCCCTTGGCTAAAAATATTATAATACAGACTGTTCTATAAGGATTTTATTTTCATATGCTAGATATATGTAAGTGAGAGGCCATATGATTAACTTCACAAATGAAATATAGTGAGGAATTATTTCTTACATTACCCATTCTGAATAACATCTAATCTAGCTGCTCAAGAAAGATTCCTGATTAAATGAAGAAACATGTTATATTATTAGCTATACAGTTCCATCTTGTTTAGGAAATGCATTGTAGTGAATGCCAGATGAGTTTGAAGTACAGTAGGTTTAAAACTACCTCCAACTCACATTTATGTAGCCTTCTGATAGATAATGAACAGTCAACATTTCTCCTCCTACTTCAACCCACTTACATGGTAGCCCTCCCCTACCCCAGATACCAATCTACTGTATATTACTAAGGTTTGTAAAGTATTTCTTTCTGTTTTCATGAGATGCATAATTAAATTAAAGGCTTTCCTTTTTCTTTCTGCATCAGTTATAGTGGAAACTAAACATGGTCTACATAGCTTGGATAACTAGTACATTACCAAGACTTTACCTGCATCTTCAATATTAAATACTGGAATTGCGAGGAAAATTAAAACACCAATGTACTTTCCATTCTCTTCACAAGCCCTGCCCTTCCTCACAGGCAAGTTTCTTCCATCTAGCTGATGCCATCTACTTAACCACACAAAAGCAGAAGCTATCAATGAACCATACTAAAGGGGGTGACAACAAAGGTTTTAATTTTTGAAAAATGTGACAATGAAAGAAGTTGGTGAACTCAAATTAACTAAGTCTGTGTCTATTTGAAATTATAGTACCAACTTATATTTACATACATATACTCCCTGACTAGGGTGTGACTGAAATGTATCAGAGCTTAGTTCCAGTTCAAATAAGGAAAGAATCACAGGACTGAACTACTCCGAAATCAAAGGTAAATAATGCATTGGAGAAAGAAGCTTGACTATTGCATCAAATTTACATAACTTGCCATCATTGATTATGTGGTTTTTCCTCATAGAAAGTTAAAGGACCATACTCAAGTTAAACTTTTCCTGCTATTCTCTCAAGTACAAATCTCTTTCCCAATTTTGTTCCGGAAACCAAAGGCGGGTAAGTTTATCTCATTCATACACATAATGACCAACCAGTGCAGAACCATGTAGAGGCAAAGGTTATAGGTAATACAGTACCTGTCAGAGATATCCTTTCAAAATTAGGTTTAAGGCAGCAGCCCCTAGTTCATCCCAGATTTCCAAACAGAATGAAACAACTATGTATATCTCATGGATCTTTTTTATAAAATTATATATATATATATATATATATATATATATATACATATATATACACACACATACATATACATGTGTGTGTATGTATATATATATATATATATATATATATATGTATATATATTCCTCCCCCAAGAAAATAAAGCATAAAGCCAGTCATCTGTCTCTGAAATCACCAAAGGCCTGACCCCCTCCCCACCACCACCACCACCACCACCACCCTTAAGCTCAGAAAACCGATTGGAAGTGAATGTCTAGGCTGCTTCCTTATGCCCTTTTAATAAAGCCAACCACAGTAAAGAAAACAGAAATTAGTGGCAAGTACAGAGCTTTTTGCCACCAGGATCCACAGTAGTCTTTAGACAAGCCATTAGGGCTGTCTGGCTCCAGCTCTCTTCTCAATAACCACCCACCCTCGCTCTCTGGCCTACCCCACACCACCCTCCAAGATCAAAGGCAGCACATACTGTTTATAACATCCTGGGCAATCCGGGAATCAGAAGAGGTTTTTGTTACCTTTCCCATCCCTTGTTGTCTCTGTTCCAAAAAATATTTTCTAATGAGGCAGGCCAGCCCTGGCATGGTCATGCCAGTGAATCAGGCCTGCCCCCAAATGATACTGCTCTGAGATGCCTTGGGGATGGAAGGGGTGGGGGAGGGGTTGCCTCTCATGAAGGTCAGAACAAGCTCTTCAAGAGCATGGAGATCCCCGCCTCTATTTTCCAGCCACTGTGCAGCTAAAGAGCTACAAAGCAAGCTTCTCTCCTTGTAGACATGTGGCAAAAACAACCAAAATCAAGACACCCACAAAAGTTCTTGCTGGAAATGTAAAACATCCCAGGTACCCTACCACAAAATCCTGTGTGTTTTCCTGCAGACATCAACGTGCCTCTTTCAGAGGGAGCCGTGACTGCAGGGAGCACACCACAGCCTGAGCAGCAGTGCCAGGGCACAGCTCCAGTTACCTTGCTCCTTTCTCCCTTGCCTTCTCCACTCACCTTTTAAACCCAAAATGCCAGCTATATCCTTTTGTTGTCCGACAGGACCGTGCACTTCAGCTTTTTTGCTGCAAACCCAAAGGCAAAGCAAAATCTGTCTGTGTAAGTCTTATTCTCACAACTGTCATGCTATGTTCGCTTCTGGGGGCATGCTCAGCACCCAAGAACATCGGTAAATCTCAATGCCAGAGAAAGCAGACTTGCCTCTGCCTCCCTGTGCATTCTCACCTCACCTGCCCAGCCATGGCAGGAGGAAGGAGGCCTAAACAAACACGTTTTGTGGGAGGAGGACTGGTATTGAAAACAAACCCAACAGGGACCACCTCACCCTCCTACTGGCCTCAGCCACCTCTGCACACCCCAGCTTTGTGTGGTCCCTTAAAGGAATAAACGCCTCCAAGAGTACACCCACGCTGGGGGTAAGGGAGTTGGTATTTGTCTAGAGCACACACCCAGGCAACTGTGGCATTTCCTCAGACTTGAAACTCTCAGCAAGATAAACTAATTCAAAAACCAAAAAAAAATGCATTCCAAGCCAACAACTCAGGGACTCAAAGGACATATTCTGGTTGTGATTCTTGGCCCACTTGTTACACAATAAGCAAACAGGTGGGGGGGAGGAGGGGGGAGGGGGGAGTACCTTTGGAAAAACACCTCTACTGACCACATAAGCCGTGCAAAATTTAAGTTCAACAGGCAAGACTCCAGGTTCACTGAAGTAAAAGATAAAATTTCCTAGGGGGTTTTGGGGGAAATTACTTAGTGCAATGTTTACAGAATATCTCAGATTTCAAACAAAAGTCTATCTTCACTTGCAAATCCAAGCACCACCTTTCAAATGACTACAAGTGACACCAAACCCCAACACCCCAGAAGCCAAACTATTATCCTAAGTGAGACTTACATTTTCAAGTGGAAGAGAAAAAAACTGACAACATTGTCTCTGATCTGGTTCCCAGAGCTGTTTCTTCCCCTTTCTCATGGGGGTTTCACAGAAGGGTGGGAGTAATTATTTCTGACTAAAAAAATATATTGCTAAATTGAGAGAATCAAGTTAAATATTATAACAAGGAACCATTTCTGATTATAAATAACTAGGAGCCCAGTGCACAATATATTGTGTACTCGAGGGTCCCTCAGCCTGGCCTGTACCCGCCCAACCTGTGGCCTGCCACCCACCCATCACACCCCACCCACCCACACCACCGGCCACGGGCCCATCGGCCCCGCCCACCCACATACCCTGGCCCGTCACCTGCCACGCATGCCCTGTTCACCCTGCCGCCTGCACTGCACCTGTCTCCGGGGCTGCTGGTCTCCATCTTGGCTGGGTTAATTTGCATACAGCCACTCTGATTGACTGGTGGGCGTGGCTTAGGCATCCCGTAGAAATGGTCAATTTTAATATTATGCTTTTATTAGATTAGATTGGTAGGAAAAGGAAGTATAAAAATAACAACCAGTAATACTTAAAGAGCGTATACAGGGACTCTTTCTAGACCTGACATATATTCATTTAAACTCCACAGCTACCTTAAGTCAAAGGTACTAATAATAGTAGTATCCCCTTTTTACAAACGAGGAAACTGAGTCAAAGATAGGCTGTTAAGCAGACTAGCTAAAGGACTTGCCCAAGTCCATTACAACGGAGGCAAAGCTGAGATTCAAACCCAGTGTCTATCTAGCTTAAGCCATCCCCTCACCTAAAGTATCCCTCTTCAAAGGTCTCAAAAATGGAGCAGAGCTGAGCTCTTTAAAGAGACTAATGATTTTCCAAAAGTGATGATGGATGAATGGGTAAACGGGAAGGAGGGAGGAGGGAGGGAGGGAGGGAAAGATAGATTTACAGTGAGGGAATTCTTCATTCTCTGCAGTCTCTAACTAGGAGATTCCCTAATTTCAAGGAACAGCAATGGCACTATTGTGGCCTATGGTTTCACCCCAAATTCACTTGTGTGCTCCTCTGAGAGAAAAGCGCCACACACCATTCACTCTCATCAGTATTCTCTCCCTTTCTCTGTCAACTTGCCCATGTGTACATCAAACTCTAAAACACATGGTGTTTCTCTGTTAGCACTAATAGATCTCTCCTATTACTTGAAAAGGGGAAATAGAGGTGGCTCTCCTTTTTTCTGATACCACTACTGTCACTGGCAAGAACAATCCACAAAATGTCTTCACTTTTGAGGAGTGCAAAGCAGAAGAACCGTCCTCAGCAACAAAGAACCGTCCTCAGCAACAAACCTAAAAATTATTGGAAAAACAATCTTTATAATAAAACTAGATACCTCTTCAAAGGTCTCAAAAATGAAATTTGTGCGGGGGGGGGGGGGGGGGGGGGGGCCGCACTAGCGGGGACATCCCTCAGCCCGACCTGCACCCTCTCCAATTCGGGAGCCCTCAGGGGATGTGCTACTGACTGCTTCAGCCCACTCCACATGCTTCTGTGCTCGTCCTTCTCTGCTCTCTGCGGGGCCTCTCTGCTCCACACCACAGGGATGGGCAAGCAGGCCCTGCTGGGTGCTGCCTGCAGGCCCCAATTGCCTTCTCCCAGATCGCCCCTATTGACTGCTCCCCAGCTGCCTTGCTGGGTGCTGCCTGCGGAGCCCCTTGCCTGCTGGGCTTACGTTGCCGGGGTGATGCCACCAGTGTATCCCCAGCCACTATGGGCGCCACCATCTTTGTTGTGGAATGATGGTTAAGTTGCATATTACTCTTTTATTAGATAGGATAGTCCTAACTGTTACTTCTGCTGTACAACAACTAAATTTAAAAACAGAAAACATGTATAGGCCCCCTCCTTGGTTGTACTTAAAGTATCAGTTGTATTTGCAGTGTTAGTTGAGAAAAGACTTAACAAAATAATGTTTGTGGAATGGAACAAAAGGAAGAAGGGTCCCTGTAAACGACTTATGTTCTGAAGACAAAAACAAGATTCATAGATTGAGAAAACATTTTAAAAAATCATATTTCAAAAGTCAGAAATAGCAGGTACTGAATATATCTGATAGCACACCGGTCCCAGATGGCATGCAATGCAGGACTTGCTTCATTAAAGCATGTTCCCAATTGTGGTTACAGTATTAGACTGAAAACTCAAACTGAATTAGATATGAAGAACTGGGCACAAACTGCACTCATTTCTTCCAGTAACTCAGGCCACCACGATGAACGGGACCTACAAGTGACCTGAAGCAGTTAAAGACACTTCACTTATCTGGCCACATCCCAACCTAATTAGTAAGGTTTTCCAGTTTCACTTGAGATGCACTGCAGCTCCTAAATACACGAGTGATGTGGGTCAAAACACCAGACTGCACTCTTCAGTCCAGGGTTCACTAACTCTAGCATTAATGATCAAAGCTAAGTTTAAAACTGGAGTTTTTCAAGACAGGCAACAAGTCACACAGTCATTCTTATGACCTTGTCATAAGATAGCTATTATCACCGGGGGAAAAGTGAGGCACCAACTTTGCTAAATCACCCATAATGGAGTCAACCAAACACCACTCTCCAAAGGACCAACTCTCTGGTTCTGACCTTCTGTAAGCCTATAGATTGTCCACTAGCTGGTGTCTTAAAGAAATGATGTTTGTAATAAAAATCCACCTAGACTCCCTCTTTCTGACAGAATCAGTAAGCTTGATAAATTTTGGACAAGCATGCCACACTTTCTTCTGCTTCTTGTGAAAGGATTTCACAGTGCAGCCAGGACCAAACAAACCAGGTCAGGTAGATACATTTCCTGTTTTACCCAACAGGTCTAGAACTAAGAAGGAAAAAAGTAATAAATTCACAAATTATTACGGTCAATTCACCTCACAGACCCTAAAGTTTTATTCCAAGATCTACTTCTAACAGTTGCATTCCATCATGCATTTGCCAGTTTGCAAACTCAACTCTCCTCTTTCCTGCTACTGCAAGACCTCAAATATATGATCAGGGGGCGGTCAGCTCAACACACAAGCAGCAAGCTATGAGTTAAATCTAAAGTGTGGTTTTTATTTAGCATTCAATATCACTTATTAAATTAAAACCCTGCCTGTGAGAAATCTAACACCAAAAGTAAGAATCTAAACTACAGCAAATGTCAAATACTATTTACTCATTCACCCTTCAAAAAACATGAACTACCAATTGCCAGGCACTGTTTTAGGTATGAACAAGAACAAAAAAGAATCGTGTTTTCATGGAGTTTATATTCCAGTGGAGAAAAACAAAAACAAGTTACTAACAAATAACATGTTTGAGGTCATGGTGAATGCTGGAAATAAAAGGGTAATGTGAAAGAATAACCGGCAGGAGCAGCAACTGAAATGGGGACAATATGACATGAGCCACGCAGAGAACCACAGCTGTACTAACTGGGGATCAAAATGGAAAATCCTAGCCCTAGCTGGTTTGGCTCAGTGGATAGAGCGTCGTCGGCCTGTGAACTGAAGGGTCCCAGGTTCGATTCCAATCAAGGGCACATGCCTGGGTTGCGGGCTCCATCCCCAGCGTGAGGCGTGCAGGAGGCAGCCGATCAACGATTCTCTCATCATTGGTGGTTCTCTCTCTCTCTCCCCTTTCCGTTCCTCTCCGAAATCAATAAAAATGCTTTTGTTTTAAATGGAAAGTTTCAGTGCAGCCATTCACTACCTGAGTTACACCTAAGAGCATACCTTGACCTCCAGAAGCCTCCAGGTATCCTCATAGTAGCACATGAGTAAGTGCTACCCTGAAGTAAAATTACTTGTCTTGGCTAGACTTTAGGCTTATTGCTTTTAGCAATCTTTTCTCCTCCAAACAAGATAACAAAGTGGAAAACAAAATGGATGCCTCCCTGAGTGCTTCAGAGGCAGCCAGAGACCAGCAGACTGGAAAGGCTATTTGGGGAGAGTCAAACTAAAGTAATTACAAACTCTTACCCTATAAGGTCTAGGACACTAGGAAAAAAGACTTAGATGAGCAATGTATTTGAGGTACTTCTTTGTCTAAAAAATCCCAAGTGGGAAGAAACTAACTTTCTAATTATGGATTCTTAAAATGCTGTTAAGGCAACAAATTCCTATACATCAGCCAGGGAATGTGTCCACCAAATCTAGTTTCAGACTTCTTGTTCCACAGATTTGCAAGTCAGAAAACTAGTGCTACAAAGAAAAAAAAAAAAAGAAAAACACATCCTTTTTAAGGGTTCATATACCATCCCACAGCTTAAATGGACATGGTTCCCAACACTGCACTGGCACATACATTCTGCTCTAGCAACAACCCTGCACACTTTGATTTGACCAACAAAATGTGTCATTTCAGTTTTGACAAATTAAAAAAAAAAATGGCTCTCTTCAAAATGTGAACCCACCAATGAGGAAGTATAAATGCACAATTTATGAGAACTGTGACTCGGTTCCTACTGTTTGTACAGAGCTCCAGGACAGGAGGAGCTGGAACACTAGTGATTCCACACCCAGATCACCTTCACTGCCCCAGACAAGACACCTTTCTCAACACAGCACTTTCTTCGGACAAGAAAATAATGAGAAGTTATAGTGTGCACCAACCAGCCATGAGATCCAACAGAATGAGACTTTCTCATTAATTAAAACTACATTGGCAAAGATTAGAAATTTTTCTGTTTACTTAAGGTCATGATTCCTCACTATCTGGAATGAGCACACTTCTTTTCTATCAAAAGAAGGTTATATAAAGAGGCAGGTGACAGATGGCAGGTGACAGATGCCCGGTGCTGACTCAGTGATATTCTGCATTGAGTTATTTTCCAAAAAAATAAAGTTCCAAAACAAACAGCAAACATACTTTGTGGAAATGGATGTTGCAGCCTGGTTTAAGGGAAAGACACTGAACTGCGCCAGAACTCCACCATTTTAGTCCCAGCTCTGATACTATAGAACAAAACTTTGGTCTGTGGATATTTTTTGCTTGTTTTTTTTCCCTTATCTAGAGGGATGAGGTTAGAACCTAGCTGGATTGCCTCTCCACTACTTGGCTTTTGAGTCTCTGTGAAAGGTAAAAGTTACTTTAATGACCAGTTGAGAAATAGACTCTACAGGGATTAATGGAAGGAACTGACCATTAGATAGGAGAAAAGACAAGACAAAAAAAAAAACCCTAAGGAGGCAGAAAGAAACAGATTACGATTATTTAGCCATAAAAGGAAGGAACAAGCTATCGGTACACGTAGTATGTATAAATCTCAAAAGAAACATTATAATGGCCATGGCCTATTGGGCTCAGTAGTAGAGCAGCAGCCCACACACCAGAGCACCTAAGGGCAAGGGTTCAATTTCTGATCAAGGGTACATAACTGGGTTGCAGGTTCATTCCCCCAGCCAGGACGGGGTGAGTGTAGGAGGCAACCAATCAATATGTCAGATTGATGTTTCTCTCTCTCTCTCCCTCTCTCTCCTCTCTCCCTTTTCTCTCTCTCCTTCCCTCCCCCCCCCCTTCTTCCCTTCCACTCTCTCTAAAAATCAATGGGGAAAAATATCCTTGGGTGATATTTTTGAAGAAGCACATTCCAGACAATAAGGAACCACACGACCTTAAGTAAATTTAAAAAACACATCATAATGAAGGAACCTAGACACTAAAGCGCTTCCATTTTTTACAACAGTGCTAGAAAGCTGGTCAGTTTGGGACCAGGACTGTGGAAGGGGAGGCGGGAGAATGACTGCAAAGGGGTATATCTTAACAGAATGGTAATACCCAGGTATATGCAACTCTCAAAACGTATCAAACCGCACACTTGAAATGGTTGCGTTTGTAATTTTTATTTCAATACATCTGAATTTTTTAAATCTGGATTTACAATTGTTGTTTGTTTTTTAAAGAGGGGTAGGAGTGCAAAGGTAGAATGAGTTGTGACAGCTTATTAGGTTAAAGTGATTTTTTTTTTCTGGAAAGTAGCCACCCAAATTAAATACACGTCAATGCCAAAAGCCATACCTCTGGGTGATACAGTTCAGGGAACTGGTCCAAATTTGACTTATTAAAGACATATGTACAATGCAAACTCCCTTTCAAGGCTTGGGACAGTTAAAGGCAAAGTACATTTTATCTTTAAAAAAAGTAAAAGATGAAAACTAAGAAGTCACCTTTTTACAAGCTGAATCAGCATACCATTTACGGTTTGTGTTAAGGAATTTGCCTCTGTGTTGTGCAGAAAAGCAAATCCAGCATTAACCTGTGGAGAGAAAAGACTTGCTCACTAGTTTTCATACTTTTACAAACCCAGAAAACTTACATTCCCCTGTCTGACAGACTCCCCACACTCAGGATTCAAACTAGGTGGCAGGACGCAAATGATGAGCATTCCTGTGGGGGGATCACCAGATTGGGGGTGGAGGTGTGAATCCCCTGCCCAATCTGAACTCCACACATAGAAGTCTCTGAGCCCAACACCTTCTTGTTAAAGAAATATGTCAGAAACTATCCCATCACAGCACAAAAATAGTGCTGTAGCCAAGAACTATGTAGCACTGGAAGTCAAATCTCAGCGTCCCTAAGGGGCCCAGTGACTGCCTTTACAATGTCAAGAGCACCGCAAGGTTTCCCACGGGTACTGTAGCCAGGCACAGTAAATCAGAACACATTCCCAGGACCTGAACTGGGAGCTCACAAACCAAAGTCAGCTCAGTTCCTGGTACAAAACAATGTACAAGTTATCCTGGTAGGGGGCATACCCAAGATATAGTTTAAGACAATCATCTTGGTCTATATCTACCCCCACCCCCACCCCAGAGGCAAAAAGGTGCTGGCTATTTTCTAGGCTGAAACCCCATCTCCTAGAAAGCGTCAGTCAGAACTTAGGTCCTTTTCCCTTTCAGCACCTGCAGAAGTTTCTGCACATCAGTGAGGGCAAGCAGTCTCTCTAGAACTACCTGGCATGAAATGCAGAGAACACAGAGGCCAGACACTGGGAAGGCAGTCATAGCATTGCTTGCACCATCTTGAAGATCCCTGCACTAGAATTTTGGGCCATCTTTGTTCCACTTAGCTCGTTTTTTTTGCTATGTAAATCACCGTCTCAGTTTTGCTTGGGGTAGCATGGGAGGGGATGACTTACTAATGCTATCTGCTCACGGTAGTTCAACAGATGGTATTTTCCACTGTGACTAGTCATTTGAAAAGAATATTGACTTTCTTAATTTTATTCTGTAAAGTAGTTATGGCAGGAAGCATCACTCTATTACTGTTCTGCAGGGTTCTGATAAAAACTAATATTCATGTATTTTTACATATATCACATGCTTGTTTGACTCTAGCAAGTAGGAGGAGGGCAAAGGCATTTAAGCAGCACTTCTAGAAATTATATTATCTATCCGGTTCATCTCTTTCACCAGACACGCCCAGGCCATCCCAGCCTAGCAATCTGGGAAAACCTTCTTTGCCTCCAACCACAGCTAGGGGAGCTGCTTCTCCTTAAGACATGACAGTTTTCCCAATGCTTCTGTTACCCCCTCTTCTTTCCAAGAGGAAGATTCTAGATACCATTACTGTTGGTTTGTTGTTGTTGTTTTGTTTTTTTTATTTCATACAGGAAGGGAGAGGGAAAGAGAGAACATCAATGATAAAAGAGAATCGTTGATTGGCTGCCCCCTGCACACTCTGTACTGAGGATTGAGCCAAAACCTGGGCATATGCCCTTGATTGGAATCGAACTTGGGACCCTTCAGTCCACAGGCTGACACTCTATCCACTGAGCCCAACCAACTTGGGCCATTATTGTTGTTTTTGTTGTGAATCCTCACCAGAGGGTATTTTCTCCATGGATTTTTAAGAGTGGAAAGAAGGGAGGGAAGGATAGAGAGAGAGAGACAGAAAGAGAAACAGTCTCCTGCTAGGGATCGAATCTGCAACCCAGGTACATGCCCTTGATCTGGAATCAAATCAGTGACCCTTCAGTGCATGGGCCAATGCTCTAACCATGGAACAACACTGGCCAGGGCTCTAGATACCACTTATGAAATTACACTGCATTAACATTACTTCTTGAAGAAAATACAAATAATAAGTCTTATCTCTTGAACATCCCTCCCTCTTCCTAGAGTTCTGCATGCTATTTCTCAACTGGGACTTTACAGCTGACTCTGAAACACACTACTTCCCATCCTCACCTACTCTCCAAGCCTCTACACTATTAAGTCCAGAAAGTCTTCTTTCATTCCCTCACACATCAGTTGTCCCAAAGTGCACCCACAGAATCCTAGACACTTCGTCTATCAAAGTACTTGTCCCTCCCTCTATCCTATATAATAAAGAGCTAATATACTAATTAAACCAAACAGCAGAATGACCATCCGGGTGACCTTCCAGATGAAGCTGGGGCTGCGAGGGCCAGGCCCCTTGCACGAATTTTGTGCATCAGGCCTCTAGTTATAACAGCCACTTTTCACCACTGATTAAATGTCTGGTGTTTGGCACATGCCAGGCATCTGGCAAAAGATCAACAAGTATTTCTCAGATAAACAAAAGTAAAACTCAATTTATTCTGACCACTCAGAGATAAAACACTATTGATAATGGCATCTATCCTTTTATAGTAATTTTCCTGAACAAATACATAACTTACTTATTTTATCCTCTATCCCAAAATGATTATATAGGGTGCCCCAAAAAAATGTATATACACTTTGAGTAATTATAAAGACAGTGATTATTAAAATACATTTCATTTTCATTTAACACCTATCTGCTGGTAAAGTGTGTATACATTTTTTTTGGAGACCTGTATATACTGCACATACTATTTTCTCACTTCCTTCTTCCACTTACTACACTGTCATTAGATAATCTTGCTACCATACCATTTTAATGACTACATGAAACAGATGTTCCCTAATTTAACTAATTCGTTGCTGGTTACAATTTTTCACTATGGTACCCAATGAAAATACACTTGATAAACATCCCTGTGCCAATTCTAAACAAATTCCTAGAAGCAGACTGACTGAGTCAAATGGCATGTAAAATATTATACCAGTTATAGTATACACAGAAAGCTAAAAAATGTGTTATCATTTGTTAAGGATACTGGCAGGATCTCCACAACCAGAATAATGAGGCACCTAAAATCTTCATTTAAAAAATGGCAAGGGGAGCAGAGTGTTGTTCAACCCAGAGAAGATGAACAATGAACCTGCTGGATGGGAAACAATCTTTAGCTACTTCTGAGGATAAATCTGGAATCAGCTGGAAAAGATGGAAAAAGGTACTACTCTGTTAAATTCAAGAGAATGGCATTTTCCCAAAGAGCTATCCACATGGACCTTGAAGTTATTTTTACATATTCAGGCCGAGGCAGGAAGGAATCCTGATTGGGTGGAAGGTGTCGGGGGAGTATGGGGTCAGAAACACAGAAAGTTTTGTAAGTCAGTCAACCAAAAAGGTCAACTGTGTTCAAACTTCCAGAGGGCTCCCCACTGCACTCTTTAAATGACACTGGAAAAAAGCCATAATTAAACTTTCCTGTGTTAGTCTAAGTACTATAGAAGCACATGGCATACTTACTGCACACAAACTGCTCCTTAGAACCAATTTCACCAATAAGAGTCACAGTGGACCAACGGTACATTCAGGCATTGGCCAAAGCACAGTGACATTTTACTGTGTAAGCCTCATCATGTCTTTTCAAAATGGAAAGTGTCTGACTTAATCTCACAGCTTATGGTCTTCACCGTAATATATGTAGTAAGAATAAATTACTTTAATGATGACATTTCTTGTAATTGCCTAATCTCCCTGTTTTTTTTAAAAAAAAAAAAAAGATGTTAAATAGATCAACAGTCACTATTTCTTCCTCAATTTTTACAAATTTTTCATATGTAAATGAAGTCATTTTCTAAAAGACTGTTTGTTTTTTTAAAGAATAGTAAAGGAAGGAGAAAAATACTCCACAAATGAGGCTCAGAGTTGGACTGCCAGTGAGTTTGGCCTCTATTTCTACATCTCTGACACACAGGTAACCCATGCTGCCATGGTAGGCATAAGGATTAAATGAGTTAAGATACATAAAATGTTTAGTGCCCGGCACACAGGAAGTGCTACATAACTGCTAGACTTTTATTTTCACCAGCAATATGGATGAAAACCTTAATACAGGACCTTAAGCAAGCAATAAGTGTTAATGAAGAGGTTATTTTAAAAATACAAGCAGTCCTAGCTGGTTTGGCTCAGTGGATAGAGTGTCAGCCTACAGACTGAAGGGTCCCAGGTTCAATTCCAGGGCACATACCTGGGTTGCAGGCTCGATCCCCAGTAGGGGAAGTGCAGGAGGCAGCCCATCAATGATTCTCTCTCATCATTGATGTTTCTATCTCTGTATCTCTCTCCCTTCCTCTCTAAAATCAATAAAAATATATCTATGAAAAAATACAAGCAGAATCAACCTCAAATAATCTACCTTTTAAAAGTTCATTTATTAACCAGCCATTTAAAACTAAGAATGCTTTTCATCATTGGAAAAAATGTTTCAAATGGTGATTGAGTTCCTAAACCAATTAACACAACTGAGTTAAAAAAAAAAAAAAAAACTCACTAGGATAACTTTTTTTAAGGGAACAGATGAAGGAAAATTACTAGAATGTGCTATGGAGGATGAAAAACAGGATTCTCTGTGCCAGACCAGAAAACTGGAAAAGTTCAAGGAGAAGGCGCTATTGCCATTATGCTGTGGCATGAACATTAGAATGGAAACTCGGGTTTGAATAAGCAAACCCGAGTCACAGTTTATAGTTTAGTAAGTGCTTGTTTTAGCTGTCACTTGAATGGCTCCAGAGAAAATAATTAAATTTTAGGCTACAGTGGCTGGGAGTCTAGATTTCTTGGATCCCATGAATTATGCACCATAATGAACTCTGCAAATTAACTGAAACAAGGCTCTGCTATACTGGCAAAGTTGAGCAATGAATGTATTTCTCACTGGCTACTAGTAATAGGCCTGAAAGTAAACTAATCACATATTAAAGGGAGAAACCAGCTGAAGTACAGAAATATACTAAAATTTCCCCCATAAACAAAAGTGTTCTCGTTTTATTGAAGTGCTTCATCAGTAAAGGAAAAATATCCAGTGCAATCTACAAAGCCTTGAAAATTATGTTATGAAATTCCAAAATGGACTGTTCAAATTTCTTGCTGGGTGAGATATGTCTTTCTTAGAAGCCACAATCCCTTCCCCAAGCAGAGCTCTAAGAAATGTTAATGTCTGGATGTAAATGTAAGTTGCAATCTCCTAAAAAGAGAACGAAGAAAACAGATATTTGAACTTCAAGATATAAGGATGTGGTCAGGAAAAAAGATAGCTGTCAATCTTCCCCCACCTTCCATTTGTTCCCCATTCCACTTGCCCCACATAGTTATCCCTGCATTCCTTGAACCTGGTTCTTCCCTCCTCTTGTGAAACAATTCAAAACAAAAGTATGGCGGTCAAGATAGCTTCTAAAGAGGAGCTGGTATGATTCAGTTTCTGGATCTAGGTGCTAGTTAAACAGATGTCTTCAGTTTGTGAAAATGCCAACTATACATTATGATTTGTACATAGTCCTACATGTTACCTCAGTAGAGAGGGTTTTGTGTTTTTTTTAATTTTTATTGATTTCATAGAGAAAGGGAGAAGGAGAAAGAAACATCAATGATGAGAGAGAATCACTGATTGGCTGCCTCCTGAACGTCCCACACTGGGGATCAAGTCCACAACCCAGGCATGGAACCGTGACTTCCTGGTTCATAGGTCCATGCTCAACCACTGAACCCAGCCAGCCGGGTGACATCAGTAGAGAGTTTAAAGGTTTTCCAGCCCTAGCCTGCAGACCAAAGAGTTCTGGGTTCAATTCCAGTCAAGGGCATGTATCTGGGTTGCAGGTTCCTCCCCAGCCCCAGCCCTGGTGGGGTGCATGCAGGAGGCAACCAATCAATGTGTTTCTCTCACATTGAAGTTTTTCTGTCTTTCCCTCTCTCTTCCACTCTCCCTAAAAATCAATGAGAAAACATCCTCGGGTGAGGATTAATAAAACAAAACAAAACAAAACAAAACAAACAAAAACCTGAAAATACGTTTAAAGAAGATAGTATTCTTTTCATTTCCTCAGAATTTAAGCATAATGACACAATCCCTAAGGTAAAATATTGCCAATCTAACAACCACTGCTTCATTATCAATGAGAAAAGGAGGCAGAGAGTGGGAGGGTACGTGAGAAATTATGACCAAGATTTTGTTGCTGCTGCGGGCAGTGATGCACTCAACTCCAGAGGACACTCAGGAAACACGGCATCACACTCCCACTTGACTACAAAAACACAGAGTATCTGTCGTTTGTGATCTCAAAGTATGAAAATTGAGGTTATTTTCCAGCAGAAACCCAGAACTGCTGGTCCAGCTCTGAAAAACCTGACATTTTAAAAAAGAGACAGATTTTGTCCCACACATGGGCCTTTAGAAATGTAAACTGAGTTTTTCTTTATAGTTTAAAAGTTGTAGTCAAATCACAATAGTGAATGCTTCCTCTGAAAAGTTCGGAGTAATATATATATATATATACGTATATAACCTAATGGTGAGATCCCTTTAAACATTCATACACTGTCCATGTGATTCCTAAGATTTCATCTGAACTGGTAAACCCCTCGCACCTACAGAATACTAGGTATTGAAGAAATACTCCAAAGAGACCAGAGATGGGTAAAAAAAGAAAGGAAAAGAACAAGAGCAAGAACCCTTAAGGCACCTAGAACTCCATTTATTCTCAATCAACAAGGACATCTGCTTCTGCCTATTACCCAAACACGAAGAAAAAGGGCAGCTTTACTCACACATCAGAACCCCATTCTAAGCCTGAACTTCAACTCATCTGCAGATGGAAACAAGAAACACCACCGGAGAATAAAAGCAATTTTAACTCTAAGCTGAACAAAGTTGTAGGAAAAGATAATGGTGAAAAAGAATGGAATTTAGGGTGATGAAAATTGTAAATCAACAACCAAAGGCATCCAGCTGTTTGGGAGCAGATAGAGGGGCCTTCCCCCTCTCCAAACTGGAGTGATGAGAGAATTAGCTGATGTCAGCACTCTCCTGCATCCCTTTTAGCTCAGGCCCTGGGACTTGGGCCTGAATGGTGAGCCCAGATGCGAACTGCTCTCACAACAGGAAATACCCTCACATTACATTATACAGAGTGGGTGTTTACAGTTGTTTGCATGGAAATACAATCATTAACAAATAATAACGCAAAAATAAAACTCTGTGCTTCACATACAACTGTAAGCCCACCTTTGCCTCACCTTGTATATATAAGGGGAGGGAGTTCAAAAAGACCAGCCAACAGAAGTCTTCAGTGGGCATTGTTTAAACCCTTCCTCACAGTGCTGTCAATCTGGTTAACATTCCAACAGAGAAGGCCTTACAAAAGCCTGCTGCAACCTCCTCAGCACCGATTCAGTTTCCAGCTGGGAATTACTGGCAAGACACTGTCCAACCAAACCCCACAAGCTTGTGCTCGCTCCCAGTGGGTACCCCGCCCACCAAATGCCAAGGGGGAACTCCTTGTGGTGGCCTCAACCAAAACACATTTCAGATGTTCCAGCGCAACCAGTCATAAGAAATCTTCAGCTGAGAGAATAGAGCTAATAAAAAGGAAGAAACACCGGTGACATGCTGCTCGGCCACTCTCTCCACTTCATCAAGAACAGAGATGCTGCTCCACAAAGCTAGCACTGGGCGGCTCCCCTGCCAGCTCCTGCTCTGTGCACACACACTCACTCCAAGAACAAAACTGAGACTGCTCAGCTACTAGCCACAATCTAAAAGAACAGACACCAACTAAACTGGCCAGGGCTAATTTGAGCTCCCCGGATGAGAGCAGGACTCAGGACAGAAATCACAGAGCAGCCTGTGGGCCTACAAAGAAACATTCAATAAATATTTGTTGATTGATTTTTTTTTTTAAAAGATGATTAAAGGGTTATAGGGGGAAAGGCCACAGTACAAAGTTCAAAAGTGAAGCATCAGTCATCTAGAAATGGGAGTCTGTGAAGGACCATTTGATAATGGTCTGGCCACTGCAGAGAGAGCTGTACACCAACTGGCTTTCTGCAACTGGATGGACTGGGAAAGACTGACAGGAGATTTGGAATTCTCCTGCATATCACCTCTCTGGGAGGTCACCAAAAAGTGCAGGTTAGTGGACCCAAATTATAGTGAGGAATCAGAAACCACATCCATTTTCTACTAGCAATTCCAGGAAAAGGAAAGAGGAAGTGGGTAGAAAGGGACTAGACAGCTCAAATTGGGAGCAGGAAAGCAGAGATGCAGGCCAGAGGATCCCTCCGGGTACTGGAGCTGATTATCTGTCCTAAGCTTACTCTAGGACAGCTTACAAGCAACTGGCAGTTATTACCTCTTTTAATTACTCCACAGCAACACAATCAGGAAGACACTATGATCCTCTCAGCTTAAGAAACAGCAAACATAAGCAACTCATTCAAAGTCACACAGCTTAAACAAATGGCAGAGTTGAGATTTGAATCCAGTGCTCTGAACCATAAATTATGCACTGGGGTTAGTAATGGATCAGGATTACCTATTATTAAACCTACAGATAGAGTGCACCCCAGGTGAACTAAAAAGACACCTAACACCAACAATACAAAGTAACCCCTGCACCTGAAATACCATTACTCAAAACCTATGGAAAGCTTCTATTCCCTTCAACTACTGCCCTGTTCAACTAGCTTACCTTGTTGTTCTTTAATCCTCACCTGAGGATATGTTTATCGATTTGAGAGAGAGAGGAAGGAAGAGAGAAATAACAAAGTATGCCTCCCATATGTGCCAGGACTGGGGATGGAAGCAGAAACCTAGGTATGTGCCCTGACCAGGAATCAAACTGGAAACCTTTCAGTGCCTGAAGAGGTCACTCCAACCAAGTGAGTCACCAAGCCAGGGCAACTTACCTTGTTTAATGGCAATTAGGTTTGGTGTTTTTCTTAGGGGGAGGATGTTGAGGACAGTATTAAAAACATCCTGTCTAATAAAAAAGTAATATGCAAATTAACCATCACTCCAGGACAAGGATGGAGGTGCCCATAGCAGTGGAGCAGGACACTGGTGGCATCACCCTGGCAACCCATGAGCAGCTGCCCTCCAGCAGGAAAGTACCGCCAGTAGGCAGGCTCCAGCAGGGCCAGGCAGCAGGGCCTTGCTCCAGGCCATCATTGCGATCCATGTCACGAGCAGGCATGCACAAGCAGAGACAGGCAGCAGCGGCGATCGGGTTTGAGCAGGCACCCACAAGCAGGGACAGACAGCAGTGCCTTGCTCCCGGCCCCTGTGCCATCGGGTTTGAGCAGGCACAAGCGGGCAGGGCCAGGCAGTAGGGCCTTGCTCCCACCACCCCGATCCGTGTCACCAGCAGGCACGCGAGGGCAGGGCCAAATAGCAGGGCCTTGCTCCCGGTTGCCACCATGATAGGATTGTGAGCAGGCATGCACAGCCACCAGGCAGCAAGCATCAGGGCCTGCTCCTTGGTTGCCACGGTGATCTGGTGATCCAGGAGCAGGCAAGCATGGCCAGCAGGCAGCACCTAGCCCTGGCTACAGCTCAAAGGAGAAAACAACATGCAGGTGAGGCCAGAAGCCTGAGAGATCAACACAGAGGGGTGCCTGCTCCAAGCCTCCACAGTGTGGCTGGCAGCATGCCCCCAGCAGACAGACACATACGCACAAACACACACATACACAGGGGGTGCCTGCTCCAAGTCTCCTATACAGCTGGGGGCAGACCCCAGGCAGGGACACACACACACACACACACACACAGGGCGCCTGCTCTGAGCCTCCACAGTGCAGCTGGGGACAGGCCCCCAGTGGACACACACACACATACACACACACACGGCACCTGCTGAGTCTCTACTGCCAAACTGTGGCCATCAGTAGGACATCCACTGAGGGGTCCCGGACTGTGACAGGAGGCAGGCTGGGCTGAGGAACGCCCCCCCCCTCCCCCGTTCAAATTTCGTGCACCGGGCCTCTAGTTACCAAATAATTTTAATTCCAACCATTTAAATAATAACAAAAGAAGAGCAACTCTTCTCACATTAGATCTTATTTGACTAGGCAAACGGGGCAACAAGCATTTTGAATATGCTTCCAGTAAATTAGTAAGAAATCAAGCCCTAAGGATAAAAAGCATCCTAAAGAGTTAAGGCCAGCAGTCGCTGTTGCAAGTAGACAGGTGAAGCTATGGCCACTGATCCACTCCCATTACCTACACTCACTGCTCAGGACCACATGGGAGCTTGCTTGAAATGCATTCTCTGGGCCCTAATACTCTCAAGCCCTACCCAAACATACTGAACCAGTGCAGGCATTTCAACAAGATCCCCGGGAGATGCCTATGTAAGTTGGAGAGGTGCTGCCCTATCACATGCATGCCTTAAGATATGATCTACCTTTATCAGAGAGCAAGTGGAGCTAAGGAGGTAAAGAAACCAATTGCTATAAGGCTGTGAAAATATGCCTCAAAATTTCCATAACTTTGATAATTACAAATCATAATTATCATTGTATTCTAATTCCTGCCATCAAGCGTGAAAGAGGAAATTTCTTGAAAATTCCTTGTGGATAACAACTGTCACCTATTTTGAAAATTAACAGAAATGCTGTAATCACAATAAATTTATTACTGACTGAAGTTATCTGTTATCCTCTGGTAGACTGTCCAACCTCGGACAGTGGGCAAGAAACCCTGTTTCAGACATGTAAAAAATTCCCAGTTACTAAAAATGGATCGCTATGAAATCAATGAAACGGGAAAAATAAGAAAATATGGAAAAGAGAGTAAAGAAACATGTATAGTAACTATGCTAAATCATTATAAAGCATATACAAAAACCATCCTGTCAAGGCAAAAAAAGAACTTACTGATACATCATTAGATTTTCAGCTATTAAAGCTGCAGTGAACAGCTTTCTTCATCCTTCTTATCAAAGTATTTTTACTAACTGGAAAATGAATGATTTTGGATGTCATGAATCATCTTTCATGCAAAAGATCAAAAGCCATCACCTTTTACTTCTATGTAGGAAGCGTTATAAAATGTTTTTCCCTTCAAAGACAGTATATATTCTTAAATTACCCAGACCAAAAAGCACACAAACATACAATTCACCAACACTGACAATATACATTAATCAAAATTTTAACTACTCCAGAAAAAAATAAGAAACTCGCCTTATTACAACCCTAGTCACTAAACCAGACATTGCCTTCACAGCTAATAATAGAATGTGTCCAACACATCAAGAAGGAAACCTCATTTCCTGATATGAATTTAATACTCAAGCATACATGCAATTTCCCTTATGTTTCATATACTTACAGGACAACTGTAGTTCTGCATTTATTATTCTATCAAACCACAATAGAAAAGAACAAAATCATCCCATACGAACCAATCTTAAAGACTTCCATGCTATAGAGTTAACTCTATAATAGATGTAAAATTTGACCAACATTCCCTCACTTAATGTTATGCTCTCACAATGGGAGATGGATTGCAATTATCCATTAGTGTAATCTAGCCTCTATAGTCAATAAATAAATGTCACTTCTAATCACTCAGATAAAACCTGAGTGAGAGGGCTAGAAAGAGATATAAACAAGATTCTGTAAACATCTAAGGAACACACTGATGACTGATTTCCAGCCAAAATGTCTAGAACTCATGACAGAAAGTGAGAAGTCCATGATTAATATGGTCTAACTTCTAAATGCATTAAAGTTATGCTAACACTCTTACCAGTCTCCAAAAAGTGAAACAATTTTAAAGTTAAAAAAGATCTCAAGTTCCAATTGGTTAACTCAAATCACATCCTATAAATGTGTAGCCTCCTTTCTTGACCCTGCTGTTCCTTTGAAATTTTTACAGGCCTGGTATTTGAGTAATTATAGTCATTTCAGAACCAGTTACTGAAAACCTGATTACCTATACAATACTTTACATGTTTGCTTTTCAGTCTTCAGTTTGAAGAGAGACTCTGTAGGGAATCATGTTCTTTCATATCCAGAACCTTCTCACCCAGTATATTCTGCTTCCTGGCTACCAAAATTCATTCACAAGCTAGCTAATAACAAATGACAATTCTAACCCTGACAGAGTCCTTCTGTAAAATCTATTTCAAATTAAGAATGAGAGCTTTGGGAAACACCAGGGGAGGATTGCCTGTTCCATTCTTAGCGTGTGTGTGTGTGTGTGTGTCTCTCTCTCTCCCCCCCCTACACACACACACACACATGAACACAAACATAAGCAACGGCAGTAGTAAAAACATGGGGGTGCTTGGTCTTTGCAAAGAGGCTCTACCATCTGGTAATTGGCTCATAAATTTCATTCATAATTTGAAAGAGAAAGGGTCCAAAATGAGCGATCTGTAATTTTAAATGTTGTCATTATTCTCCTGGCTGCAAGCGATTACAGAAGGCCTTGCAAGCTCATGAATTACGGGTGCAGTTTATTACTCTGAATGAGCTCAGAACAAGCACAGTATTTCAGGAAGCTGGAGATGAGAGGGGAAGGAGGTCATTTGCAAACCCAGATGTTTCCACGAAATTAACCTTAAATGTCACTTAACCAATCAATAGTGGAAGGATCCATTCTGCTCCTAGGCCCTCCCCATTCCCTAACTGCTACATGAACCAATACAATCTTAAACACTTTAAGGTGGAGAAACTTTATATATTATGCATCTTTCCTTGAAAGTATATAGTGTCCCCAAAAAAATGTATACACACACTCTGAATAAGTATAAAGGCAGTGTTTATTAAAATACATTTCCTTTTCAAAATTTAACCTATGTTTATACATTGTTTGAAACACCCTGTATTTCAGATCAAGATCCTTTAAGCATGGGATTTTAAATGCTTATGATAGAAATGAAACAGCAGTCAAAAAATTAGGAAGCAGCCCTAGCTGGGTTGGCTCAGTGGATAGAGCACAGGCCTGCAGACTGAAGGGCCCCAGGTTCGATTCCGGTCAAGGGCACATGCCTGGGTTGCAGGCTCAATCCCCAGTAGGGGATTGTGCAGGAGGCAGCATATCAATGATTCCCTCTCATCATTCATGTTTCTCTCTCCTTCTCCCTTTCTCTCTGAAATCAATAAAAATATATTTTTTAAAAAATTAGGAAACCTTCACAACTGAGTAGTTTTCCAACAGATTTCGGTCTGCACACCATTGCAAGCCCAAGTTGAGGGATAAATAAAGGTGATCTGTAATCAATGATTTATTCTCACAAACATTGTACTAACTTGAAATCACATTTCAGGCATATCTTTAAGTCTGAGAATGGAGACATCAGAGGGGAGGGGGAGAGGGAGGGGGAGGGGAGAAAGGGGGA